>NHTK01005851.1:0-21257 GCA_002938355.1 Panaeolus cyanescens | reverse complement strand
GACCTTCCAGCAATTCTGGTCTGTCCGCAACCCCAAGAAGAACCCCGGAGGGTACATCAGCGGAAGCGTCAACTTTGGATGCCACACCAATGCATGGCGCAATGTTGGCATGAACCTCGGTTCTCAACACAACTACCAGATCGTCGCCACTGAGGGATACTTCAGCAGCGGTAACGCTCAGATCACCGTCTCTTAAATGAAGGTAAGCACCAGTAATTATTCTCAGTTATAGACTTGCTAACTTGCTCGCGTTTTAGATCGACCATTGTAAACGCTGCGTATTGGGTTGAAAAGCCTTGCTTCTTACGGCAGTAAATTGAATTCGAAATCATTTGTATTTTGTAGGAGTAAATCAAATGTGTGCGTGTTAGTGAACTATGTTTCCGAGTCTTAGATAACCAACAATCTGTACAATGACAAACGGGGCCTCTTTCCACAAACAACCTGGCCAAAAAAATATCTTGCGCCAGCTGGTGAGGCTGGTGCAATATTTTCGCCTAGAGCGGGACTGATGGCAAGCCGCGCTGTGGTTAACACCTGACCAATAGCGGGAAGCGCGCAGTCCGCGGATGATCGATGAAACCTTGCTAGCTCTGCACCAGAACCTGCCGTTGACAATGATTGCCCATGAGTCACCCTTGGCGAGCACACGGCGAGCATGGCGGCCATTCTAATGATGCATTTGAATTGCGTGATGAGCTGATGAGCTATGGGCTGGTCAGGAAATTCTATGTGAGTAGAGTGGGCGGGGACGTACGAGGGAAGGGGATATCTTCAGGTAACCTGAATTTGGTTTATGTATGGGCACCGCAGTGGTCCTTTGAAAATGCTGCACCTATCGTCCATGTCATGGAAAAAGATAATGATAACACATGTCCCTTTTTCTATCTAGAATTTGCGGTAATCAGGCCGATGATATGTACCTAAATTCTAGACAACCGTAAATTTTCCTTTTCCATTAACCTTCCTCGTACCCGTAAATGTGAGTCCCTTTAACAAATGTCCCGTAAGAATGACTCCATTGTTAAGCTTAAACTGTATGAAGTTGCCCGGTCCCACATCGGCAGAAAAGACATGATTACCCTCAAACTGATCGACAGAGGTGAAATACGATGGAAGAAGCTGGGCTTCAATTTGTGACATACCGAGGTCCTTCATGAAGGTTCCTCGGAAATAGTATGTCTTGTCCTCGTATTTGAAGCTGGTGCGGAATGTTGTATAGAGAATTACGACATCAGCGGTGATACCGTCGCTTGTGTCGGTTTGATCATTGACTCGGATGCCTTCATCAGAGTTCTGCAAGCTTTATGAATAAAAAAGGGGATTTCGATAGATATAAATGATGGCATTCGCCTACATCTAGAGAAGGATGTCCCGTAGGTGAGCGCGGCTCGAAGCAAATCTCTGTCGAACCATCATCCTAGTAGATATCAATGCGATAAGATTAGCTCTGTGTACTTAGTTACGAGTACAGCAGGGGAAAACCTTACCATTGTATCCCTATATATTTCAAATCCAGTTAAGAAGGATGATATGTACGATAGTGATTTGACACTTGGAGTATTTATATTACAGTCGGAAAATTCTCTGCGTTTCCTGCAATAATTCAGCCTACCCTAGAGCAGTACTATTGAATGCTGTAATTCAGCAAATACACCTGCTCCAATACCTTTACTCGTAATTAGGACATGAATAATTTAAAGAAACGCTCTCATTGACCCGATTTTCGTTGTCGAAAGCCTGGTGGTGATGGTGACTTCGTGGAGAGACTTCTATCAGATAAGATAAGATCCATGGCATCACGTGCAGTGCTGATAATGACCTCCCCTAAAGCGTCCCCCTCAACGGCGACATCCAGTCCAACTTGATCCCTTCTTCGTCCCGCTCCTCTTCCACCACGACCAATGCATATTTTTTTTTGCTCCTAACAATCTATGATGCTCGACTTCCATGAGATTCTGCAACCACTGTCTTTGACTTGAACTGGCGTATGAGTCTGTCGACCAAAAATAATCTGGGTCTCCACAGTGGATCCATGAGATCGCAATGACTTCATAAACTGGGCCGCTTGTCTCTTGACAGTTTTCAAAACCTCAGTTTAAACTCTTCTAGCATCTCGCAGAATGTCCGACAAGAAAAATCAATCGTCTTCAACGCAGGCCAAAAACAAGGTGTGCATGATGTGAGTTGTTCACTTCTGATAATTTCATGTTCACGAACTGACACGTCCGCATTGCCAGAATTCATGATGGTTGGGGCATAGCTCCAAAGGAACATATTGAAGGAAACGCCATCGAGAACGCGAACACTCCCAACATGGACAAAATCGCGAAGGAGCACTCTTTCAGGACTCTGAACGCTAGCGGCGAGTATGTAGGTCTGAGGAAGGGGTTAATGGGAAATTCAGAAGTCGGGTGAGGACTTTTTAGCGCATATATGCGCAACTTTCAACGTGAGGTGACGTCTTTTATTATCTAGGCATCTTAATCTTGGGGCAGGTCGCATTGTCTGGCAAGAAATCGTCAGAATCGACAACGCTATCCAGAAGAAAGAGTTTCACAAGAACAAAGCTATCTTGGAATGTTGTAAACGTGCAAAGGATGGCAACGGAAGGCTCCATCTACTTGGATTGGTGAGTTCAGCCGTTGTAACTCGTGCTCTGTCCTAATTTTGCACAGATCTCCGATGGTGGCGTTCACTCACATATTAATCACCTCTTTGCTCTCCTTGAGACAGCGAAAGAGCAAGCTGTCCCTCGCACCTATATCCACTTCTTCTCAGACGGCCGTGACACCTCTCCCACTTCTGGTGTCGAGTACATCCAGAAGGTTATCGACTTTACCAAGAAACTCCAGTACGGCGAAATCGCTGATGTTATGGGACGCTACTACGCTATGGACAGGGACAAGAGATGGGAAAGAATCAAGATTGCGGTCGATGGGCTGGTGAATGGCGTTGGAGAAAAAATAGACGCGAAGAAGGGCGGGGATGGTTTGATTGAGAATGTGAAGGAAAATTATGACAAGGATACGACAGACGAGTTTTTGAAGCCCATCATCGTGGACGGCGATGAAGGAAGGATAAAAGGTATGCTGTTCTTCTGACCTGCTTTTTTGTTATTCTTATTCATTGGCCTAATTATCCTGCTAGACGATGACACCCTATTTTTCTTCAACTACCGCTCTGATCGAATGCGTGAAATCGTGTCAATTTTTGGACAACTAGAGCATCCTCATGAATTTGAAGTGTTTAAGCTCCCCCAAAAGCTCGTATGTTCGCCGTTTTTCATGATGGGATTGAGTTCCTCATGTTATCCTTCCTTGAACTAGGGAATCACAACAATGGCGCAATATAAGACAGAATTCACTTTCCCTGTCGCGTTCCCGCCTCAGCCGATGACGAATATCTTGGCAGAGTGGTTATCGAAGAAAGGTTTGAAACAAGCTCATGTTGCTGGTACGCGATTTATGCTTTCTCTCGCCTCATTCGTTTCAATCTCTCATAATTCACCCACCGTCTACTTCCAGAAACCGAGAAATACGCCCACGTTACATTCTTCTTCAACGGGGGCGTTGAGAAGCAGTTCAAAAATGAAGAGCGGTACATGGTTCCCTCGCCCAAGGTAGCGACGTATGACAAGGACCCAAAGATGAGCGTTCATGGAGTTGCGGATAAGGTGGTTGAATATTTGGACAAAGGTGATTGCGAGTTTGTGATGTGCAACTTTGCACCGCCTGATATGGTGAGTGGTCTTCCCCTCCTCAACGTGTTCTGACAGCTTACGTTTTACATCGATACCAGGTGGGACATACTGGAAAATACGATGCTGCAGTTCAGGCTATCACGGAGACTGATTCTGCTGTTGGAAAGGTATACGAAGCGGCAATGAAGAATGGATACACGCTCGTCGTTACGGCTGATCATGGGAACGCTGAAGAGATGAAGGACCCGGAGACAGGCGAAGTCAAGACATCACACACGACCAATCCCGTGCCGTTCATCATTGCCTATCCGAACACAAAGGGTGGTGCGGATGATGTGGTGCACCGAAGGTTTGCAAAGGAGGTTAAGGCTGGGAAGATGGGAGCTACGCATCCTTGTGATGGGCAGGGCGACGAAGGGGAGGGAGCGCTGTGCGATGTTGCGCCTACAATCTTGGATATTATGGGGTTGGAGAAACCTGAAGGTGCGTTTCGTTTGATCTGCGTTTGGTTTTTGGACCATGGACATGGCGCTGATAGAGACTTTATTTTTTAGAGATGACTGAAAGGTCGTTGTTGGTTACCAAACCGAAGAATTAAGCTCGCTTTTTATAATGTATCCATGACGTATCATTCTTTCAGTTGCATTCTAGTTTCCTATTAAATTCTTCTATCAAGCTTCAAGATAAAGCGCTCAGGTCATGATTTGTATTTGACTGAAATGAAGATGGTAGGTAATGTCTACCTATGGACGTCACGCTCTCGACCTCTGTCGCGATAATTCTGCGCCATGATAGCAAGTCTATAGGTTATGGGCAAAACGATCAACAACCCTCCGCCAACAACCACACTCCCCAAAGTTCCTGCGCTGACCGACTGCGCCAAGGTCAATCCCACCCATCCGTCCTTGGGATTATTATCATTATGCATCTTTGCACCAAATGTCCCCGTTAGAGCGCCGCCACAGACAACTAGAGGAAGTAGTATAGTTGGCTCTGCTTTGACATGCTCCCAAGCATTTATCGGTATGTAGATTAGGCAGAGTGCCATAAACAAGAACCCTGGCAACCCTCCTCGAGCCCCTATTTCTACGACATTAGATAAGGGAGCTGTGAAGGCTTCTCTATGGATTGAGTGAAGGATAGCGTATCCTGTCAGCCTACGTGGAAGTGGAGATATTGTTGGCCTTGTGTTTAACTTGGAAGGTAAGTAAAAATGACGAACTCTGATATGATGCCGCAGATTGTTGAACCGCCTAAAAAGACTCTGTGACGTGCGAATCATTGTATTCATGTAATAGGTGTAATTAGGAGATAGGTCGACTTACATTACCACAAATAGCATTCCAGCTATGCCAATGCTAGCGAGCGTGATGCGCTCTTTCAAGGTTATGGGAGCAGAGCCTGAGTTTTCCAAGTCGGGCGTGTGTTCCATCACAATCAGTCGAAACGGATTAAACTTGAATGCATGGGTGTTATATAGAAAATTGGGAGAACGCCTGTATATGGTTTTACACGATCGTGGGATAAGGATTCCTCAGACTTGGGGTACTGGCATACAGGCATCGGAATAGTAGTCATCCCGACGAGTTCGGTCATGCTGCTATATATATATTTATCACAGTACATGTTCCTGTCCACGGTTCCGACGGTTTCTGATTATAAATACATGTTACGGTGTGCTTAGCGCATATGGTGTTGATTTAGAAAACCGGAGAAGAAAAATGAAGCAAGTTCAATCATTCAAGAATTAGCGGACGCGCAGCACCTAAGCGCGCGCTCAGTCAGCGCTAAGATTTGTGGCCAAATTTCATAATGAATTTCGTTCAACGTTTGGAAGCATCCACGCTGTGCCGGCGCTCAAGAACAGCTTCTACCCACCTTCACCGAGTTTAAAAATAGCCGCCTGTCAATGTGAGTTGGGATATCGTACTCGTACTCTGCACATTATCTATCCGTGTATTTTTCTTGATCACTGACACTCTAACCTCGTCAAACCTGGACAAAAACAAGCAAAACTATCCATAGGTCGCTTATTAAAACTTTCGTGTCGTCAGGTACACTGCAAGGAACTAAGATACAGTAATTGCCGCATTCCCATTACTAAAGTATGCATCTACCGCAGCAATCTGATACGCATGACTGGATCCGAGTGTCATGTTGAACGCCGCCCAAGCCTTAAAATGGCAATCCATATCCACCTTCCCGCTTATCTGTCCCAGCTTAGGGGCATCACGTCTTGCCGACCAATACTGCTGAAAGGTCTGAACACCGTCGATTGAAGGCTGGTTGACGCGAATCATTTGCAAGATATCGTAAATCTGACCATTGCACGTCGTAGTTCCTTTTCTTATAGCGCCTGCAGCGGGGTTGACGCTCCCACCGAAAGACTCCATGACCATGTACTCGACCAATGGATTTCTGGTCCATCCGTACATTGTAAATTTGCTGTATCCGTTGGGGGAGTAGCTCCCTGCGTAAGAGATTGTTCTGCGTCCAGGTTAGGTGCTAAGCCTAATAGAGGACGCGATGATACGCATACCTGTTGGTTCCTATAGTCCATCCTTTCCCACAAAGCAACGCGCTTGATGAACTGCCACTACCCCAAGTGAAGGTGTAGGAACCGCCTGAACCATTGGTGCAGCCTGCCACGCCGTCTGTGAAGACAGTTGAGCCGCCTGGAAGGGTAGAGATAGGTGGTGAATCGCGCGGATTCAAAGCAGAAGTAGCGAGAATCGAGGCTGTAACGATGGACAGAGTAATGAAAAGCGAAGAAAGCCTGGTAAACATTGCAGCTGTAATGTCAGGGGCCTTTTGTTTTCGAATTGGTTTATTTATATCTGGAGACCCCATTCGATCTCGGTGGCCATGGGAGGCTAGCCATCGTGGACGAATATTTTTCTTCGGTGAATGCTTTTCCATCGACCCCTGACAACTTACCAGACAATGAATAGTCGGATAATTACCGACATTGCCAAGCATTTTATCCGCCATTCAAACCCTCAATCAAAAGATTGAGTCGAAAATAGACCACTTGAAGACTTACCGTAACGGTGCCCGCCTTCACCGGATTTAAAAATAAACGCCTGTCGTCGAGATAAAGGAAGGTACAAAGTAGTAAAAGGCTTTTAACAATCTCTTAAACTATTCTGGTGCCTTCGTCAAAGCTGTCTGTTCAATTGACTAGAAACGTCCTCGGTTGGCGTCTATCCCTCGAGAACGTAATGGGGCCAATCGGTCGAATGATTTCTCTTTCCTCCCAACCAACTGACCAGAAAACTGAATGCTCGGATAATTGCCAACAATGCCAAGCAATAAAGAAGCATAGGATCCCCACCGCAGCAATCCATGCGTCGCGACGAAGCGATTTCATCCCTGGACCGAACGTCCAGTCGAGAGGTTGAGGTTTCCATGCGTCAACGATTCAAATCACAGAACTCAAAAGATTGTGGGGCTGAATCGCTTGATATGTAGACGGGGAATTAGATGCGACAACACAATCCTAATACAATTAAAATAAATACAGTTTAAAATTAGCAACATATCTAAAACAGGGGTACCAGCCTGCCAATCACGCCCTCGTCCACATAACCATCTGCAGGTGGTCCCTCCTTTCCAGTAGCATCCGTCAATAGTACATGGTCCCTCTTCCCTCCACTCCACATTCGTCTCAACTCCCAAGGTGCCGCCATCCCGCCTCCAGGATATCTGACCACACGATCACCCATTCCAATACCCATGCTCACATTGACCATGGCTGGTTGACCGTGTTTCTCCAGCACGAACCCAGTGATACACTCCAGTTCGTATCCAACGTTAATCGCATCACCGACCTCCCTCAAATCAGTGGTATAGTGGTGGTCGCCGGTGCCAATGTTGAATAATCGATAGAGCGGTATACTGTGCGGGACAGAGGTTGAGTAGACACCGCCGATAGCGTTGTAGAGTTGGAGATGATGGGGGTTATGCGAGAGTTGAAGTGGACGATAGGCGATATGTTGAGATTGGACGAATTCATCGGAATCAACCGTGTAAAAGTGGTCTTGGCCAATGGGGCTGTAAGCGTGACGCAAAAGAAGAGGGGTGGGGTTTAGCGACGCTCCAGCAAGGATCGTTGCATCGTCAGCTGAAGAGTCAATTATGAGCGATTTGGTGTGAAGCGCAAGGTGTTGATGAGCAAAGAAGTTGACAGAAAGGGTTTGAGTGACTGAACTCCCTATGATGAACGTCAAGGGAGGGCCCTTGTATGCAGAGACCAAGCGAGATATCGCGTGCAGGATTTCGGTCTGAAACGCGGCGGAACCACAACGATGAAACGCGTCAATCAAGAAGTATGTCGGCGGGGAAGAAGTCGAGGCATTTGAGCCGGGCGAAATGTCAGATATAAACGTTCCTAGCAAGAAATCCTTCAACAAAGGGGTTTTGATGAGATGATCAAACTGAACCCTGGCGGGTTGTTCCAGTAATTTTGGATGAGCTTGCAGGGCAGCGACGATGTGGGGCTGGGTGCCAGGTCTTGACTTTGCCAGCTGGTACGCGAGCGTCGGAATGAGATGTAGCTCAGCGCTCCAGTTGAGGAATCCACGGGTGGAGCTAGTGCAAAAGTAGGTTGCTGCAAGGTGGCCGTCGACAGCCAAGCGTCTTGAGAGAATCTGCATCAAATCCGTTGTACGCTCCTGCGTCCTTTGCTCAACGTGCCCATTTACCCAGAGAATAGGCCAATCCTTTTCCTGGCCACTTCTGATTGATTTAATGGAGTGGTAAAGTTTGTCTTCTTGCTCCTTAGACCTCAAGTAGGTCTTGGAGGGAGTAGAAAAGGCTTCCTCAACAACAGCGCTCTTCAATATATCCCAAGCTGCAAAGGGAGGTAATTTAGTGCACTTATTGCGGAGGCTCAGTAGAGAGCATAAGTCATAGACGTACTTTGGTTAACGCTCAACTCATGCCCAGTCTGAAGGATACTTCCCCCACCCCCTAATGGCCCATCTTTTGCGGTTAAAACGGTTGTGAGGAACGTTATTGTCAGGGATAAAAACATAATGACGACATATGAGCTGAGCGGGAGGTCCACCACCCCCCTAGTGTGACTGTCAAAGATCATGACCATGGTTGGCTATGCAAGACGTGTGTTCAACCACCTCTCCGTCAGGTTTCCTGTGCGTAAAATTGGTCAGACACAGATAACCTCAGGCGTACAGGGATGCAAAGTCTATATAAAGCATACACACCTGATAACGTTAAGAGTCTTCTGAGTATCCCGTTCAATAAACGATTCTGGACATTGGGGTGGTAGTGGTCAGTGAAGGTCAGTGGGAGAGGCGAGCAACACCCGCTGATGGTGGCAATGACAATTGTCATCAAAACATTTGTTTTCCGGTTTTCGGCCGTACCTAATCCAATATGGAGGTTTTTAGTGGCGGCACGGCCGGCACAGCCGTTAGGGTATTCACACGGCATATGTAAGCCGCCATATTCTATGAATTTCCACTCCATCTCCATCGCAAACGGGGACGCTTGAAGCATTGCCAAGGTCAAGGTCGAAGTTCAAAGTGCGAAGCTCCTGGCATCATACCAATGTTCAATTAATGTACATAGTTACACGCTCCTTGAAAAGTTATGCCTGAGGATGCAGACAGCGCTACTCAGTAATAAGTAACATATCAAAGAGGTCGCACTGCGCAAGAGGCGCACAAAGCCTTCAATGAGTACCTGTATAAAGAGAGCCACCGTTCTATCCTGTGATGCGTCTAATCCTTTATTTTGGGGATCTACTTAGTATGACAGAGAAACGGTCAATCAAATTATAGATATCAGGCATATTGTCATGATGTGACTCACCGCCATCAGAACAAGCATCGGTTTCTTCCTTGAAATAGGGTGGATATTCGTCCACAGGTATACGAGTGGTGATGTGTCGGTAGGGCTCCCCTTCGAAGTGTCTCTTGAGATAGGCCTTGTATGATGATGCGATGAGGAGGCGAATTTGAAAAGTTTTATGACAACGAAGGCGGGCGACACTACACAACGCGTCTAAAAGCTTCAGTTGGGCAGATACTGCTTTGCTAACCGGAGAATTTAGTGTTGCGTCATAGTCCAAGTCTTCTATGACGATAAGGCAGGGAGTGATTGAAGGCGCATTGTTGCGAACGTCTGCGGACATTCGGAGAAGCGGCTCCACTAGTAAATGTTTCGCCTGCGGCCTGATGAGCGATGTTTCTCTTGAATACCAGGGGGTCGCGAAATATGACTTCTTCAACAAATTTCCGCAATTCAGGAATGGCCAATATGAGCTCTTAGGATACCGTCGGGATCAAGGTTGCTGCATCACTCTGTTCACGGTCAGCATTCATAGAATACCGAACAATAGAGTGCGTGTCCTTCCTCTGGAGAAGTTGGATGAAACTTCCCAGCGCCAAAAGAAGTTGACTCTCTTGCATGGCGCTCAGCCAGCAAATTGGCCTTTCCCCATTAATTCCTGCTTCATCTATCCAGCTCTGTAAGCTCGCTAAAGTATTAGACTGTAGATGCCCTGCAGAATGCTTCACTGGCATCTCATAGGCGTTCTCGAGCGCTGGAATGCTGACATGCTGACACAAAGTCTCGAACGCTAATAATGATGTTATGGTTAGTTTTCAGCGCTTTGACGTGTTCACTATGAAGAGTGGATCGTACCTGAGGACCCCTTTGGCACACCACGGTCTTGTTGGATGTTCAATATTGAGTTGTTGATAATTGCCCGCGTTCCATGAAAAGCATTGCATTGTCCTACCACTTCTTCGACTGTTTCTCGATCGTTGTTGTTATGTACCAGTATGGGATTGAGCTTGAAGACGATATCAGGGGGTGTAAGCGGGCAAGGAAAGAATGCACTTTCATCTGACGTCCTGCATCAAACGAGTATACATATGTAATTTTCTTCCAATCAATTAACCCTCAGAGTATATGTCGCACAGCCTTCAAATTTGATACAAGAACTTAATTACTTATTCTTTCTTTCAACACTGCACAGGTTACCTCGACCCTGCGAGGTTGCCTAGATCTATAGCTTGAAATACAAGTTGCTTTATGACGATTGAATAGTCTTTGCAGACTAATCGCAGGGATAGGAGTTCGCGGATGAAGGGGAAGGCAGTGGGCTGGGATAGGGAGAATGCAACGGCTACGCTCCATCATTGGCCGTGAGGAAAGGGCACATCCCACGATCGCTTTGTTGAAGTCCTTTGTTGGTTGTCCGACAGACTCCGACTGACACTCAAATTGTATTTCGCTTCCTTAAAAGTTGCGTTTCCGTGATTAACTGCCCTACATAACAGTCGTCCAACAATGCTCATGAACTGGCCTTTCATCAAGCCCGAGGCTCTATCAAAAGGATGCTACTGCTTTAACCACGCATTGTGCCACTCCATAGACTCTCAGCCCGAAATGTATATTCCCGATCGGGTAGGGTACAATGCGCTTTGTTGCGCAGCACAGATATAAAAGCGCGATGGCAAAGAGGAGTTTAAACCACTCAAAATCACCCTCACCTACACTTTCAAACACAAACAAAAGCTTTCAAACTCTATCTAACGATGCAGAACCTTTCATACAACCCCAACTTCAACCGTTTCTCTGTGCTCTCCGACCTCATCGAAGATTATAACAGTGACTCGGATTCTCCCACTTCATCGCCCACTTGGGATGTATCCATCTTTAACATCCCGAGAAACGCTGCTACTCTTTACTGTCCAAAAGAGCTTTCAGACCCAGGTGTCTACGATGCTGACGCTAAATGTTTGGCCCCCGAATCTCCCTCCAAGGTTCAGTCGTCCGAAGTAGGGCAGCATAGCCAGGATATCACGCCGTTGTATCTTGTGTCTACTGGGTTTTGTCATTGCTTTGACGCGGCAACGGGAGAGGATATTGCTTTATGGGAAGAAGACACTAATCTCTCCTCAGGTTTTTCCTCCGACTCGGACAGCGATGACGATGACGATGATTTTTCGGATACAAGTGCGGACGACTGCTCGTACTACTCTTTCACCTACGAGACGGACCAGTCGACGGAATCCATCGATTCAAACGCTCCAGATATGGTACCCTTCCCTGAGGCTGATTATTTCGTGACAGACATTTTTGCCCCTATCGATAATTCGGATTCCCACGATGAACCCGCCTACCCTGATTCTGAGCTCGAAGACCCAGATAACGAGCATCATTTTTATACAAGGTCATCCACGTCTTTTTCAACTCTTCAAACTGCACGAACAGCCAATAAACGTCCAAGCCCTCTGATTCTCAGCAATGTCGAGAAACTGGGCATCTACTCTCTTGTCAACCCAGAGGATGAGTCGAATGAAACGTGTCGTGATTCAGACCAAGAAGATCTCACCGAAGTTTTCTACACCCCCCTTCAGTCACCGAAGAAGGCGGCTTTCACCTGCGCTGATATTAGTGGAGGACTGAAATCAATTCTTACTTCCGGAGAAGTAAGAACCCCATCCTCAAAACGCGTCCGCTTTGAGCCCAGTGCGAGTATTGGCTCCGTTCGACAAAAGGATGAAGCACAGGCCTGGTTCTCACAGATTGAAGATGCTGGTCAAGGCGCGGTTATAAGCTCATATAATCATGATGATTATGATGCTGATATTGATGATATCATTGACCAAATCGAAAGAGCCACCATCTCTTATGAGATGTCTTTAGAAAAGCGGGCAAGAATTAACGACGCATTTTCATCCGTAAATATGGAGATGACAGCTCTACTTGTGGCCGCTGTGTTCGCGTTTATGATTCTATAATTGTTTACTGTACTTCCGCGTATGCAATATATACATGTTATTGACTGTAGTAGGCTTGCTTCGAGTCACAACGTATGATTATGAAAAAGATATGTGCAGTCCGACGGTGAACGGTTCCAGAAACGGGACTTAATTTCCGCGTACATCAAGTTAATACTTCGCGAAGCACTAATACCAAACTAATACCTGTAGAATGCTTCTTCTTTGAAGTTACTGGATACATAAGAATCCGTACCGCTATCATAATCAAGGGACAATCTCCGCAGTCACGTTACCGCTGCTATAGTACGCTAATGCCGATACCAGTTGATAATCGTGAGTTCCCAACTCCAGACCGAATGAATTCCACGCCTTGAAATGACAATCCATATCAACAGTCCCCGTGAAAGCCCCATATCTCTTCTTTCTCCTCACAGACCAAATTCCCGTATAAGGTTGACTCGGAATATCCCCATCGATTCCTGGCCGGTTGAAACGCAGCCCCTGATATATATCGTAGAGCGAGTCACCGCATGTTACCGTTCCTTTGAAAGTATCCCCAGCTGCGGGGTTCAGGTATCCCCATGTCTCTGCGACAATGTATTCGACCATGGGTTCGCGCGTCCAACCATAGACCTGAAACAAACCGTAGCCGCTCGCGGAATAGTACCCTTGGAATGAAATTGTCCTAGAGGATGCATATGGTATCTTGAGACACGGTATGAGAAAGAGGCGAGTTAAAGAATATACCTGTTAGTGCCTGTTTTCCAACCTACACCACATATTGGTGCATTCATTGAGGTATTGAGAGTCCAAGTGAATGAAAACGAGGTGTCTGGTCCGTTTGTACAGCCAGGTATGCCATCGGTGAAGACGTATGGTCCAACAGGAGTGAGGGAAGGGACGGGAGGCAAGCCAGACTGACGGGCGATTATATCAGTCCTTCCCAGGACGATGTCTATCAAAGAAACGAGAGCTGCAATAAAGATAAACGGCGTCGATGCTTGTGTAGTACGCATTTTTGCTTCGCTTTGTGGAATGAATACGTCCAAAAACCTCCCATAAATAAGGCGGATCTCCTTCGGCCATCGGTCCACCCGGTCGGGTATTAAGCCGCTTATCCCTGTTCATCTTTCGAAGCTACAAGAAGAGCTTGGCTTGGTATTGTTCCCAATTTTCCGAGTATTCAATTTTGAGACTGCGCTTTTGATCGAAGGATGAATATTTTGCAGTGAATTGAATGTCAAGCCAAGCTCCACTTGTATCTTCGAAACGATCTCAATTGCAAAGGCGGCCGATGGCCGACAATGCCCACTTTCATGGTCTATATATCGGAGAAATCTGTGCTCATTCAAGCCATGAAGCGAAGTCGCAATGCGTACACATTCGTTGGCCATGAAATCCTTCATCTTTATTTCAGTTCTTGTAGCTTCAATCGATATCGTCCTAGCATCGTCTAAACTGAACGCTCGTCAGCTGGGACCTGAGACCCCATCCCTCACTCCTGTTGGACCCTACATCTTCACTGGTGGTATACCTGGTTGTACCAACGGACCAGACAATTCGTTTTCTTTCACTTGGGAGTTCAACACCTCAAGAAATGCGCCGATATGTGGTGTAGGCTGGGACACTGGAACCAACAGGTGCATTCTTCAAGTTCAACTGTTCTTGATGTCGAGAGCAGCCTCTTCTGGATAGCGTGTCTCATAATCCATCACTTAGAACAATCTCATTCAAGGGATCCTATGTTGCCGACGGCGTTAGCATGCTGCTTATCTACGGTTGGACACGCGAACCCCCGATCGAATACCTGGTTGTAGAGTCCTGGGGTTACTTAAATCCTGCGTCTGCTGCCATCCGCAAAGGAACCGTGACATGCGACGACGCCTTGTACGACGTGTTGGAGGGCTGGCGCGTTAATCAGACTGCAGTCGATGGTGATACTCAGTATATCAAGCAGAATTGGTCTCTGAGGAGATCGCGAAGATCTGGAACAGGTATAACAGCCAGTGTTGATATGAATTGCCATTTCAACGCCTGGACTTCGGTTGGTATGGAGTTGGGAACTCATGATTACCAACTTGTATCGGCAATGGGATACTCTAGCAAGGGTAAAGCGACCCTTGAGATTGTTACTTAGTGACTTAGTGATACAACATCGATATATATTCAGAGTTTACCGATTCAATGTCAGTTCAACTTAGGAGTAGATTCCCAGTCTTCATGTAATCATATCAAATCTGGCCAATATGCGTTATCCAGTCGGCATCTAGGACCCTGATGAGTGGGCGGTTGAGAGGCCATATAACCGTGATAAGTCAGAATGCAAAACTTTCGTCCAGAACCCAACATCCCCCACACCAACATGAAATAATTAACGCTTTGGTTAACAGTTGGGACCTGGAGAGCTCTGACAAAACAAGCGAGAACTGGTTGACACAAAATTTTAATTTTTAAATTACACCTAACATCTACTAGTGTCGAAGATATACGTCAACCCCTCCCAATTGCGGTATCATCGCCCTGGTCAAGATGATATATCTTGGGAATGAACGCAGCGCTGTCGTGCTCAATCCCCAGGTTTGCTCCATCATATACCCAATATTCCACTCCTTCGACCACAACTCTGCGAGGGAAATAGATTTCTTCGTAGTATTGAATTGTAAATAGCTCGAAAATGCGCATACAAAACGGAACACGAATACCACGGATAAATGTTCGGACAGCAATAGCGACGATCGTGTATGGATCATAATAAGGTTGATGGGGCGGCAGGTCGTGCGCGCCATAGGAGCGGCTCTCTTCCTCGGTATCAATGATAAGCTGTTTCATGTGAGGGAGAGAACAGAACGTATTGAAAACCAAGTTCTGATAGACAAAAACATTAATTATTATTTCAGATTGATTCATTGTACGCACCAAGCACGAATCTTCGGTCGATCCAGGTACGGTGCTCGGTCTTAGTAAGCCCTTGACGCCGACCCTTGCTTGCTTTAGCTGTCTGAGCTTGCCATACACTGCGGCATTGGCTGGCAATGTCGCGCACCACAGCCCGCCCTGATCACCACTATCGATCAAAGGAGCAACATCGACTTCCTCCAACGATCCCGCGTGATGCAACAGAGCCTCAAAGACGTGAATCGGCTCTATGGTCTCCGGGGTTCCATCGAAGTATCGAGCCAGTCTGAAGCCTTTGAGAGTCGAATAGGAGTTAAGATATGCCAGTAAACCGGGACCTGGATACGTCGTCGCAAGGTAATCAAGATAGATATTTTCGACTTTGAGCGTGTCCCAGAATTTGTTGAGAGAAAACATGGTGTTTTCAAAGAGTGAAAGTGGTTCCAATCGGAGACGTGTGAGAAGCCTCAGGTGGGGAACTATGGATGGCGTCATGACTGGTACGGTTTGTCGTAGGGATAGGGATTTGAGCCCCAAAGGGACCGTGTCTGCTGGGTAGTCCACGAGTAAAGCGTCTAGGACGTTCAAACCGTCCGCCTCGCTGTATGTTTGATCGTGCAAGGGATGTTGGACCCCCAGGTACAATTCTTCAAGATTTGAAAGTTGATGAATGATTGATGACAGGGACGTTAAATTCCTATCCTGTCCTGTCCGTATTCCAGTGATCTTCAGACTAGTCAAAGACTTCATGTTTTCGAACGGGATCTGTGGACAGGGTTGTCTGCGGCTGGGCTTGACGAAGTACGAAGATAGTTCAAAATGACGCAATGCTGGAAAGCTCTTCAGCAGCTGATACATAGCAGTATACGCCCACTCATCCTCGTATAGTGGATAAGGATACCAACTAATAGCTTGACAGTCAGAGAGATGATAACGAGATAGAAAGCATGGTGTCACCTGATCGACTCCAAGCTATGGAGGTGTGACAAGCCGTCTTGAAAAACCTCCATGATTTCAGCCATTCCTACACCTAATGAATCCTCTTTGATGTGTGGTGGCAAGGTCTGTATGTCTTTGGTGGATTTACGTGTTGACAACGACTTAATCTTGAGGACTTTGGTGAACTGCTTCGCGCGCGTGCTGTCTGACACCAATAGGCGAAGCATGTCAAGTTCTCTGGTGTATCCATCGGCACGAAGGTCAATTGACATCGTTTTCAAGACATCGGGGGCCAGATAATCCGCAAAGACGCGGCTCGTGAGACGAAGCTTCTTGATTTCTTCCAGCGAAACCTATTTGCAGAGATCGTGATTAGCTGAAACCCCGGTTAAATTCAAGTATCCATCGTGTCCTCACGTATCTGCGCAAGTAGTAAAATATATCTACTGTTAAGGATTCCAGGTATGGGGACATATGAAATGATTGCCAGATGTTCAATGCTGAGGGATGGGTAAGAAGGTGGTGCTGCTGTACAAACGCTGTGCTGATGACTATGTCCGAATTTGGAACTTGAAGCCAGCAGGGTCGGGCAATGGATAAAATTGTCGTCTGGGTGAGAACCTGGTGGGAACTTGAAATCGGTGTGAATGACGAGCCGATAGGTGTATTTGGGGCACGGGAATTATAACTAGTAAGTAGTAGGCCTTGTTTATTTAATATTTTAAGATATGGTGATACTAGCACTTCCGCTACTGTAATACGCATCCACGGCCACCAGCTGGTAGGATTGGTCGCCTAATGTCATTCCCAAAGCCTTCCACCCATCAAAGTGGCAACCCATATCGACTTCTCCACTTATTGGACCACGTATGATGCCCTTTCGTGCCGACCAAAATTGCTGGAAGGTTTGCGTGCCATCAATCGAAGGTTGATTATAGCGCCAGGTTCTGAGAACGTCATACTCTTGGCCGTTGCATGTGACGCTTCCCATGTGTTCAGCGTCTGAGGGAGGCTTGTAGACACCAAAGGACTCCATAACATAGTATTCTACGAGAGGACTTCGCGTCCAGCCGTAGACAAATAGTTTGCTTTCCCCGTTCGGGAAATATCTCCCTTCATAGTGAATTGTTCTGCGAAATATATGTAAGTAATGGAGAGCCCATAAAAAAAGTGAGATCAACCTATTCGATCCAATGCTCCATCCTTTTCCACAGAAGGGAGTAGGTTCAGGGGCGCTTGCTGTTCCCCAAACCGCTGAAAAAGAGCCCCCGGATCCGTTGGTGCAGCCGGAAAGCCCATCAGTAAAGATAAATTGTCCCACGGGCGTAATGGAAACAGGAGGAGTGGCCAAAACCTTCGAGGTTAAGTGAAGAAGAAAAGTTATTCCTCCTAAAATCACTGAGGCAGAGGCTACCATGCTTCTAAACAATGAAGAGTTTGTATATTGTCCTTCAAGTTGGACACTGTCTGCTTTATACGGTATAACCGGGCGTCCAACTAACATTTTCTCGGCTCTCCGTCTCTTTAAATAAATTTGTTGCATGTGAAGTTGCGATGCAGATCGAATAGCGGTCTCATCCTACCTCGAGGTTCGATGATAGGGGGTGAATTCAATTCATTGCCAGTGGTCTCGTGTCGGTTACGCTCTAACCGTCCGAGTTCTTCAATATCAAAACACAAGGCTCATATGACGTGCCCCTATCTGCCAATGTCCTGATGTTGTCTTTTCTTTGCCAGTAAAACGCGCAGATAGGATCAAATGACATCAGGCGACAACTGCAATGACCGCGTTGATTCCTTTAAAGTGCTCATTATAAGACCATAACTGGGCAAAGACATTTTGGATGAATAGATGCTCGGTAGTCTCAGATTAATATCACGCATATGGGTGCTGCGCTCTAACAATTATCCAACAATTATCCATAGTGGACCTGGCTGAGTGCCGAACCAACCGTTCGAGGCATCTGACGAAATCAAATCAAATTCCTCTCCAAAGAGCTTCTTGTTGTTGTACACAAGTCGCCTCAAGTTACAATTGTCATGGTAGCAGTTCCGCCACTAAAATACGCATCCGACGAAATAAGCTGATAGTCAAGAGTACCCAGCTTCATACCAAATGAAGCCCACGCCTTGAAATGACAATCCATGTCAACACTTCCCGTCAACCCTTGACCAATCCTCTTCGCCCTCTTCACAGACCAGTTCTGTTGGAACGTTTGAAGGTCACCGTCAATTCCCGGCTGATCATAGCGCGTGGCTTCATAGACATCGTAAATGAAGCCATTGCACATAGTATTTCCTTTGGTACGTGCGGCAGATGCAGGATTCAAGATCCCGAATGACTCAACTACACGATATTCGACCAAAGGGTCGCGCGTCCAGCCGTATATACCATATATGCCATTACCACTTGGAAAGTATGTTCCTGCGTAGGTAATAGTCCTAACCAGTATGTACCAAGTTTAACGAGGAAATGGATCAGGAGTAAAGGTCATACCCATTGGTCCCCGTTTTCCAACCTACACCACATATGGTGTACGTCATTGAGCCTGTGACGTTCCAACCAAAGTTCACCGTGTTATCTGGTCCGCTGATACAGTCAGAAACATTGTCGGTAAAGAAGTAGGGTCCAGAAGGTGCGAGGGTTATTGGAGACTGGCGGGCTGCCAGCTGCTGATCGTGAGACGCAAGCACGATCACGCATGTATGGATTAGGGTTGAAAATAGGATGAGTGGCGTCGACAGTTGTATACGCATCTTGTCTTGAGGAAGAAAGACGAATGATGGATTTCAATAAATAAACAACGGAGTGGATTTTCTTCGGTATCAGGTATCCTCCATCATTTCGAAGCCACCGAAAAAGGCTTGGCCGCCATACATACGACCGGACACTGAGCCGACAAGAGTTGTGCTTATTTGCCAGTGCGCAATGCGATAATAATACCCTCAAATATACCTTTCAGAATGCAACACTAAAGCGCCACAGCGACATTGCTCTACTAGCTAGTGCCAATTAAGAGGTGATCGTCATAACTGCGTTTCCACTATTAAAGTACCCATCTGCGAAAACAAGCTGATAGCCATGGCTCGCTCCCAGCTGCATACCCACTGAGCCCCACGCCTTGAAATGACAATCCATGTCAACAGTTCCCTCCAGTTGCCCAAGTTTCCTATTCCTCTTCACCGACCAATTCTGTTTAAATGTCTGAGGATACCCATCAATCGCCGGCTGATTGTAGCGGGTGGCCTCGTAGACATCATAGACAAATCCATTGCATGTAGTATTTCCTCGTCTAGACGCGGCAGCGGATGGGTTCAAGTACCCGAAGGTCTCCACGATATAATATTCAACCAAGGGATCCCGCATCCAGCCATAGATGCCATATATGCCGTTACCGTTTGGGGAGTATGATCCTTTGTAAGATATCGTTCTAATCGGTACTAAGCTCAACGACAAGTTGTAGCTGATGAGAAAACAGGGAGCATACCTATTTGACCCGTTTTGCCAGCCTACACCACACACGACGTATGACTGTGACGTAGTGGTATTCCAACGGAAAGTAACGGTGTCGTCGGGCCCGCTGGTACAACCAGCGACGTTATCGGTGAAGGAATAAGGCCCAGAAACAGTGAGGGAGATTGGAGGTTGGGGAGAATCCGCCAGGACAACGTCACTGACAGCGATTATCGCCGCAAAAAATGTGAATTGTATCAATAATGACTGAATATGCATCTTGTCTCGAAGGAAAACAAGAACTGATGAATTCAATGAAATAAAATCTTCTTATTCAAACGCTATGGATTTTTCTCGGCATCATACCCTCGGTATCTCGCGTTCTTTTCAACTTAGAAGCAGCGAAAGACATTGATTTCATGCAAGCACAAGGAATTCCCACGCCACATCGGATAATTGTGAGCATTTTGAAATAGATTGCATCAATGATGATGCATGATGATGGGAGTCTAGCAGACGACCAAACGTCAGCCCATCCATGTTTAAGCATTCTATCAAAGAAATCAAATGTGAAAAGAAGTAGTGGAATAGTATACCACGGTCAAGCGTTGAAACATTAAACGTTAAACAGCTGACCCCAATATGTCTCATCAAGGGAGGGAGCGCTACACTGAGAGCTACCCAAATGAATTCGAAACCGTCACCATCTAATGTGGACTCGGAAAGAGGCAGAATACATATTACCACTTGAGGAAGATCCAGTGTACGTGCTGGACCTTGATGAATTAGGGTAGGAGGAGCTGCAACAGCTGAAAGGAGACACCAATTGAAGTCAAAAGGAACAAATTTAAAACAACGAGCATTTTGATGTCTCCTCTTCTCTCACTCCATCTCCAACATACCTACTAAGTTACATCTCATCCAAACAACCGAACATATTCGATGTTACGATGTATGTCTATAGAATGAATTTTCTTCGACAGTTTCAGAATCAAGGGCGAAGGAATCGAGGTCTAGACTTCTGCGCATTAATCTTTGGCCGCACTCGTACTCAATTCATAAAGACAGCCCTGAAAACATACAATCACAGTGCGGTATTAACGGGATACTCTAGAGCTATACACTAAGAGACGATTGTCATGACCGCGTTACCGCTATTGAAGTACCCATCTGCGATAACAAGCTGATAATCATGAGTTCCCAACTGCATACCCCGCGAAGCCCACGTTTTGAGATGGCATTCCATGTCAACGCTTCTCGTCATCCCTTGGCCGACTGTGTTCTCCCTCTTCACAGACCAATTCTGTCTAAATGTCTGAAGGTCCCCATCAATTCCCGGCCAGTTTAAGCGTGTGCCTTCGAAGATATCGTACACAAAACCATTGCATGTGGTGTTGCCCCGTCTAGACGCGATATATGTAGGGTGAAGGTCTACATATGACTCTACGATATAATATTCGACCACACTGTGGGCCCAAAAGTGCCGTTTAACACGGTACTTTGGGAT
>NHTK01005850.1:0-21184 GCA_002938355.1 Panaeolus cyanescens | reverse complement strand
GATGAGCCAAGACGTTCTCGAATATTCGAGTACAGATTCAACAATGGATACAACAAACCTGCCGCAAACTACGGATACGGCGGCTATTCCGCACCTGCTAAGCCCTATCGCCGCGACGAAGGTGGAAATCAATGGAGTGATGATCCCAGTGTTCCTGCTGAGGACGATAATAATTAGTGTATGACCGAATAGAGGCATGGGAGGTCTAGGACTGAAGTCCAAGTTGAAAGGAGGAGTATCATTTTAGATGAGAATTGATTGAATAGAGTTGCAATTTTCGAGCGGATTCAACTTAAGTTATTCATTGCAGGCCTTTGAGAAACTGATGACTCGAACACAAAGTTGCGTTTGACACCAGTCGTGATCAATCATCACGTCGAGGGGATCCTTGTCAAGCTTCACCAAATCGCATGAAGTACTATGGACTACTGTCGCCGCCAGTGTTGCCGGAGATAACAAAGGTCAGGCATGGAAATAACTATCACATAAAGGCTGTCTTACGGGTTCATCTCCTCAAGTTGTACATGGAATGAGATTGGGGAGAAAAAAGAGTTAGAAAGGGGGAACATAGATTTACAAATTAGATGAGAATAGATGTACGACAGAATTAAGGATAATTTAAAGAACAAACACTACAAATTCTGAAGGGGGTATCGATCCATCTTCTTGATTTCATCCCAAGAGGTATACCCAAAAATGTATGGTAACGTTGCAAATACCTCCTCTCTCCCATCTTCATGTTTCTGATCTGCAAGCTGGGCACATGCACCACATACTTCACCAGTTGTCTGAGAGAAAATGAAATCCCAGTCAAATTCGAGTGCGTAGCCCATTTTCGTCGCAGGACGGAAAATTTGACGCTCGATATCGAGGAATGTCCCGCGACAGGGCGCATACCGACACGTGGAAGTGATGGGAGTTTCTCTGAGCCATTTATACATTTCACATATGGCGTTCTCCAGTTTCTCCTTGCCAGTCAAGCAAACGGTGAGTAGCTGGGGAAGTAGTGTTGCTCGGGTCTCATCCTTGCGTAATACGCCAGCTAGAATATCAGCCTGCATGTGTTAGTCCTCGGGACATAAGGAAAAGAATATGGATACTTACCGTTTTAAAGAGACGAATGACATCATATAGTGCAAGGGGAAGCGCAGATATCACTCCTTCTTCATACAGGAGGTTGGCCATGTCGAAATAGGCTGCATCTGCCACAGTTGATCTGTGGAACATGGAGAACTGAAAGTTGACGTTGTCCCAAGAGCATACATATTTATCTTGAATACGCAGGAGCAAATTTTTTCGCAGCAGTGATATTTCGTATTTGTTTCCCAGTCGAAGAAGGGCTGACAGTGCCGCAAGGGGTACGCGTGGGGGTTTCTTTATCGGTTCAGCAGTGTAACTTGAGATATCAAGTAGAGAAATTTGAACATTGAGCTTGATATATGTTTGAATTTGACATACCTGGGGTTATATATGGCCGTCAACAGAAAGAATAAGTCTTCAGGCGAGTCGTGAAGATGGACCACGGGACATCCGTCTGTCAAAGTCTCCGACGGTTGAGGGATAGAATTCATAGAAAACATGTCCCGAAAAACTGGGGATGCACGAGAAAGTATTGATCTATGGACCCTGAACTGCGTTTGGCCTGTTTGAAGAATTATGTTCCCATCGTCCATCCAAACGCGTCCACGCTGGACTTTTGCGGCTTCAGAGTCCCCTGATACTGGTGTACCCGACGTGCCATCATCAAGTTTGCGCTTTTTCTGAAGCCCTTCTTGTTGAACAACTTCCATGATGGAGGGTACTGTGCCTAGCTGATGATGGGCAGAGATAAAGAAGGTTCGCGAGCATCAATGCTGACTGACGCGTTGACGCGTTATTTGTTGACCCTGACATCGACTTGGGAGTCAAACAAGGCAACACATTCATCTGCCAAGCGACTTTTCATTCTTCCTTCACGTTCATCTAGAAATCCCAACCGCTGTCCAATTTACCGTCTTATGGTACTCATGAACAAAAGAAAAACATATGTACCATGAATATCTTGAACACTGTAACTTTGGATTCATGAAATTATGAAATTATCTGTCGTACCATCCTAGTAAGTTCGAGAATTGGATCCCCTTCTTCTCGCATGTCTAACTAGAATGAATAAAATATAGGTAAGCAAAGCCTATAGAATCAGGAGACTGTACATTCATCAAGAGCTGTACATACAGCCCCTCCGAGGAGCAAATCCCAGACCCTATCAGAGTTCTGCCTGACTTCCGAGCAGCATTGTAAGTCCATGTCTATGTAAACCAGATGTAGACGAAGCGCCAGGCCAGAATTGTCAGCTGATGAGATCACAGATGCAGCAGAAAAATGGCTGGACGGTACATATGTACTCATATGCATACGTCGACCATCCATGATACAACCTGCAGTACATGATCGCCAAGCCAAGCATTCGAGGTCTTCCCCACACACCCCACATCTATACCTTGTTCTGATCTTTTGAAATGTTTTCCAAATAGAACATAACGAAGAGGGGTCTGGGGCGTCTAAAGGATCCGTTAGGCTTTTAAGGGACTTGAAGCTGCAATAGTGCGGAGAAGCTTGTTCAGATATGGGGCTATTAGCGATCAGCGCTCAGCGACTGCTAAAGGTGAGTCTCAGTTATCGTCCTGGTTTATGATTGTAACAATATTTTCTTCAGCCTTTTGTAGAGATCTCATTTAACTCTCTGAAAGCAAATGCTAGTAGGTCATCTACTGTTTAAGAATTCCCCACAAAATTCTGTCGCCGGATGCAGATGCTTGCGTTCAACATTGCACTGGCATATGATATTAGTCTGCTTCTTCGACTGATCCAAGCTGACCCATCCACTTTCTCCGTTTCTCAGATGAAAGGCACACCACGGAGAACATAGTGACGGGGTGTCGGGTTGAAGGAAGAGAAAACTCGGAAACATCATGTGGTCTGGAAGTGTCGTCACCATCCACACTTCCAACCAATCTACCCTCTGCATCATTCGACGCATGCGCGCGACCTGTCGAGTGTTGTGAAACACTAGCCGAGGGTGTCTCCCGTGATGTATGCTTTCTGCAATTTGCAGACATTAGATGTGAGTAAAGGATGCAGAGAGGTCATACGGGCATCCACAGAAACGGTGACCAGCAGGAAAAACGCGATTCGTGATGTGATGTTGGATAATTTCCCAGTTCTGGATTGATGAGGGGGATTTTTTGTGTCCCGTGGCCGCGCCCCACATGTACTTCAGCGGTTCGTGCTTCATAGTGCAGCCGGCGCCCTTGTCTTTGTACATAGGGATGGCAGGGTCTGGGTACGTGGAAGAGGATTGAAGAGACAAAACCTGTAAGCATCTGCATTTCGCGCCTGATTATTCGACTGAGCTGATATTGATCATCTTCTGTGTGCGCTCTGAGATCTCAGGGGACATTCCGAAAATTCTGAGGATACTTGGAATATAAACGTTGGCTTTGGAAGGAAAAGCTGTGAGTCAGAGCCTCATTGCCATCGGCATAAGGATATCAGACCTCTTCAGCATCGTTGACGTTGACGCACTCACACTTGATCGCGCTCGAATTTAACTGGACTGAATCAGTCGAGTAAGATGAAACGTTTCTCCTACTCTTTTCTAGGGTTTGTTGGAGTTGCATCTGCCAGTGAGTGTCCTTCCTTTTACCTCCTAATGGCCCAATATTTTCTTCAACAAACCCAATTGACGCAATGTTCTTTTCCCCTCTCCCCTTCTCCTATTCTGATGAACTGATTCTTCAACAAAGTCCCCTGGTACACCTTCGATGGGCCGGGATTCCCCGCTTGTCATAATGTGTCCGCCGTTTATACCCCATCCACCATCGCTGAGGCTGCAGCCATCGTGAAGAATGCGAGTGCTGCGGGAATTCCTGTCCGTGCTGCTGGGGTGAGTAGTAGCTTCCCGTTTTTGTCGCTGTGTTGTCCAGGACT
Source organism: Panaeolus cyanescens (assembly GCA_002938355.1). NCBI lineage: Eukaryota > Fungi > Basidiomycota > Agaricomycetes > Agaricales > Panaeolus > Panaeolus cyanescens. Next base: position 17,215 of record NHTK01005850.1, on the reverse strand, counting down.
GACAATCTTAATCCCACCACCTCCTCGTACGTTCCGCGCAGAACGGTCATATGTGGTGTACGTCCTTTTTTCTCTCCTGAATGGATGAGTTTTCCTGGAAGATTAAACCCCTTCAGATGACACGATGTGCTCTGATGATCCCCGGACCATTGTCATTCACACTGAGCGCCTGAATCGAATTTCCGACCTCGTCATGTCAGGAGACAAAGGAAGTGTCGTGGTCGAGGCTGGTGTTACATTCAACCAAGTGTGAGTTTCAGTATCCTACCCTGGCTCGTTCGCCGCGGACCAGCAACTTACCGTGTCTAACATGATCGTCGCCCATTCTCCTCTTCTTCCTCCAGAGCCGAGTGGTTGCATGATCGCGGTGCATCTTTGGGCTACACCCTCGGTGAATAAAGTTCATCTTACACTCATACATGAAACGTGTCCTAATCGTTGCATTTTCTATCACACGCGGACTTACACTTTCGGCCTCAATCACGACCCTCACAAAACTTTTTTTTTCACAATGCCTAACTTCCCAAATTCCCGCTATTCGTAGTCAATTGGAACATCACTCTCGGTTCGTGCTGCTATTTTGCCCACTCGAAGGCCTTCGAACATTCGAGGTTGTCGAGTTGTTGTATTCTCACTCTGAACTCATCTTTCTATTCCCGCTTTTTTTGTCTCATGCTCTCATTCTACCCATGCCTTTACCTGCGGTAAACATATTTGGAAATGACATGGACAGGTGGAGCGATGGCGATGGGTGCGCACAGATCGTCCTTAGGCGAAGACTCCCAGGTCTCGACTTCGGCGCTCGCATTCGATATTATCAACGGCAAGGGTGTGTGATTCAGCGTTTTCTCAGATTAATATAGGAGGCCTGATGACGGCATTCCCGTTCTATTTTTTTTTTCGTTCTCGCATTGCCGATGGGAAATGACAGGCGATATCGTCCACCTCGAACGAGACCAAACCAGCGACACCTGGCTCGCCGCTACTACCTCCCTCGGTTTGCTTGGTATCATCGGACGGATCAAAATGGAAATTCTGGCCGACTTCAAGGTCTATGCTCAACAGGATACTATCAATGAGAAGGATGTCTTTGAGGCAGATATTTATAAAGAAATTTCGCCATACGTCACCGCAAACTATTGGGTGAGTACTTCAGCTGATCTCATTCAAAACGTGCGGCTGATTTCTTGTCGCATTCTTCTAGTGGTGGCCTGGTAAATATACACTTTTTCACAATCTATGTGTTAGTGGAACTCATATCCTTCGAAGGCGTCAAGAAATTCCACAAGAGGACTTACGGTGTTGTTCCCAAATGGAGACTCGGAAATGCTTTCCAGGTCAGACTCCTTTCTCTTGCAAAGGAGCGTAATTTGACTCCATTTTTTAGTCGACCTTCTCAGTCACAGAGACTGAAGCCAACCTCGCAAAGGCCTTGCTTGATGCTGGTCAAAATAGCAGCACGCAGAACTTCATTACTGAGGGCATTTTCTATGCGCTTTGGACACCCCCTAACTTCCATGGTTCGTGTGCAGTCTCTGCCAGGGCTCACTTATCAAGGTCGTTACTCACCTTCTTGAAGATAAGCCTACAAATATTGGTCTCTTATTTTGGCCTGTGATTGGATGGGCTTACGATGTCCTCATTGGAGGTTTATATCCAAACACCAAGACGCAATGGGACTATGGCCTAAGGGCTTATACCTTTGAAGTCGCAGTTCCCGTTACCCAGGCAAACAGGCTCTTCAAGCGCGTCCGCGAGTTATTCGATGAGGCCGCCGCAGAAGGCAAAGCCGTTACTTCTACGTATCGAAGGTATGCACAAGCAAAACGGTATAACACCTGGATGCTTTACTGATAACGACGTCTCGTTCGGGTGCAGTGGAATCAATATCAAGGTTGGTACTTTTCACCCAGTAATGAGGTATTGACTGATAAGTGGTGGTAATTGTAGTTTGGTCGTCCTTTCGATAGTTTGCTTGGTCAAACGACAACACTCCAGAACGACCCATCAGCTGACTGGTCCAAGGTGATATTATATGTGCATCGTGCCATCGATTTCGCTTAATCTCTTACTTGCATGTTCAAGGGCGCAATTATGTTCGATTTCCCATCGTATAGGCCTACAACCGGTGGTGGTAGACGTTACAACGAGGAATGGTATGTGGATATCAGATCGGCTTTCCCCGCCTTTGACCATCTTTTGCACTCGTTAATTGACGGAACCTATTACCGTAGGTATCATAAACTCGAGAAGACATTGACCGATGAGGTATGTTACGCTCTGGAGAATTATCATGCGTCTGTCGCTCATTGTTCGTTCTTCATGGCTACTCGTAGTTCCCAACTAGGCCCCACTGGACTAAATGCACAAGGACCGTCCTTCAACAATCGCTTAAGAACCTTGATCCTGCGGTACGTGCCTACTACTAGCGCTTTTGAATTGCATTCCAGGGGCAGCGCTGTCATGCGCTGTCCTAGCTGGTATCTTCATCTATTATGCCATAATACTGACTTATTTTCTCTCCTTGGTTACTATTTCGCCCTCGAACGCGTGGTTTTAATTGCCTTCACTTAGTTACTGGCTCGATTTGCCAAGGTTCGAGAGGAATTCGACCCTCAGAAGACCTTCAAGAGTGTCGTGGGAGAGATTATTGGTGTCGTTTAACAACGGTCGTTGAGGGGTACATAGAAGCGAAAGAGGTTTCGACGCTCGAGTTCTCTTCAATCGGATTCAATGTCGGTTTCTTTTGAGCTGACATGACATGACTACCTTGTATTATTTTGTTGCTATTTACTACCATTCTACTTGTTCTGGGGCTTCGAACCTTGGATGAGGGCTGGTGCTCATCGATTCTTGGAGGGGGATAAAAAGATTGAAGATAATCTTATTTTTCTAATAACAAAATAAGTTCATGTAAGCGATACCGTTCGTTAATTGCAAGTTTTTGGAGCACCCTACGCCAGCCTACGCCCTGCACGCAGGCTCAACACAGGCTGCAAATGTGACGTACCCTGAAGGAACAGGGACGGGCCGAGTCCGGCGAGTGTGTTTGCTCAAGCTTGTACATGCTTGATACCAGGGTCACAACAAACAAGCGTCAGCGTCGTGATGAACAGTCCTGCTGCTTCTGCCACCTTATCCCCTATTTCTAAATAGCCATGATTCGCTTCATCCTGGTTCAGGTATGAACTATCTGATGATAAACATACGATGCTCATGAGCAACGTAGAACCGCCAAGGCAAGACCAGGTTGTCCAAGTGGTATGTTCCATACGACGATGATGAGAAAGTATGTTGAAGATCTATTGAGGTGATATGAAGCTGAACTGGGGAGATATTGTGTAGGTTCGTCTTCGTGGTGAAGTACATCGCTTGGTCGCTCCCAGAGATCAGAAGTATCAATCCAACTTTGTCGAGGTATGTTGCCATAGATCATCAGTAATATGCTTACATGCTCAAATATTGGAGTAGTTTCGCAACTATAAGGTCGTATACAGACGCTATGCTGGCCTCTTTTTCTGCCTATGTGTAGACGCAAACGATAATGAGCTGGCTTACTTGGAAGCAATCCACCTTTTTGTCGAGATTCTTGGTACGTGCGTGGGTTTTGTCACTGGTTCACCCACTGAAGATCTCGTTTCCAGATACATTCTTTGACAATGTTTGCGAACTTGATCTCGTCTTCAACTTTTATAAGGTAATATCCTGATTGGGCTATCAGACCTCTCATAGTGAACGTGCCTTCAGGTTTACGCCATCCTTGATGAGATATTTCTGGCTGGTGAGATTGAGGAGACGAGCAAAGATGTAGTTCTATCTCGCTTAGAGGAGCTTGAGAAATTGGAATAGGTAAATGTTTCAAAACGTCCTGTCAGCCATGTTATGAATAAACTTAACTCTCCCGCCGTTTATAAAAGGTGCACTATTTCTGTAAGGCAGTACCAATTTGGACCAAAAGTTCAAAGTTCCGTCCACAGGGCGAGTTGAACTCTATCACAACTCTGACAAGAATTCAAGAAGACGATCGCCCGCCAAATTTCCGATATATTTTCCACATCCCTCACCGCACCCACAGTTCTATGGGACGATTCTCTCAGCCATGGCGCCGACTCACCAATCGTTGAAATATTGACAATCCCCGCTTCCGAGGGTTATCCGCTGCTTCCCCATCCCCTCCTATTGCTGATGCGCCTCAGTGTTTCCACAGCATTGTTGACAGAGAGGACGTCATACAAATTCTTTCTTCTCAGCCGCCAGCAGACATTTACCGAGGTACAATGTATCTCCGTACCCTCGTGGATGGCTCTCAAGGCCATAACCTGTATTGGTAAAATGTGCACACAATCTACTTTTCTGTGCGAGAGCTTCTGTATCCTATATCATCGTGTCAACCTGGTTGAGCCCCCTTGCGGGACACTTTGCCTACTTATGTAGGAAACCCTCACGTTTATCGAATCTAATTATGAACGTGGAGCTTCATTTTAAGGAATGGAGACAGAGCCGCCATTCGAAGGGTCCTGGTCAGCGTTTTAGGTATCCACAAATATCTCCCTCCGACCAGCTGCTCTTTCCATTCAGTCCCCTCTTCTTTCGTCACTGGGGCTGATGACGACTTCAAAATCAGGGCTGGACGAGGCTGGCAAGTGGAAGATAGGCTGTGCACCCCCTACAATACGACATCTCGACAATACGAACCAGTTATTGAAGGCATTCCTTTCCTAGTCCCTGACACCGATTCCTGTCCTGGCAATTTGTCGGCCTGTCTCACGATGCAGACCAAGACAGCGTTTTTGGCTCCACAGAAATGAACTGGTGCAGCTTTTGCAAAAGCGATTCACAAACACGACGGATTTGCTCATGCCCGCGTAGTTTTTAATCACCATGAAGTGAGGTTAGGAATTCCAAGTTCGTTGATTCCAAGCCTGTCCTGTTGTAAAGGCCGTATTCCCTTCACTACATGAACCTTTCTTCCCGAGCAACACTCGATCCCAAGCCTTGATGTTCAGGTTGCCAGTGCCAGCCAAATCAACCGTCACCGGCAACGCCGCCCGTCGTTGGGCTCTCGAGATTTCGCATGGCATCCACGTGGAGCGCTAAATCTGGTCCCGAACCACTCACTAATTGAACGGGGTCCGCCTCACGTCACTACGAAAAGAGGCCTTTGAGAGAGGGCTCTTGCGTTCAACAACTTGGATAATGGAGAACACACCGGCTTCGCAACTCGCGGAGGTTAATGTTCATAGATCAATCCGGAGATCTCCTCTGACCCCGAAATGCCCCCGGTTCCAATTTTCCACGATGATCACTAGTTCCTTACCACATAAATACGAAGTTTGCGGAAGCGACAGTCTATTTTGCCCGGTCCAGATTATTCTCTTAGAGTCTCTATCTTTCCTTCCCCCACAATCCCGCAGAGTTTGCGGTCGCCTTTGTTTGCACTCGAGAAGTACGTGCTTGTTGATTCTACGTCTTGAAGCTATTCATTGTTTTTCCACCAGTACTCTTCTCTCGCGCAGGCGGCTGGATATCTCGCCCTCGTCATTGCTCCCAGCAGGGAGTTGGTCAGTTTGGTCTTCATACGTACGCCACCACATTCTCATCGTTTTCTCTAGGTTATGCTCCGCATTTTATGGAATTAACACTAGAGGCCTACCGAAACATCGTTAGAAGTGTCGGGAACCGTGCCGATATATCAACCCTGTGTCGAGTGTGCCAGGGGTTTCGCAACGTTGCTGAAAAAGCCCTATATAACACTTTGTTCTTGCAAGACGATGAAGGAACGGAACTCCTTTGCCGAACCCTCGCAGGGTCCCCCCGTCTCGCGTTCTTGGTGGATGCCCTCACTATCTCTATTGAGTCGGAGGACGAAGACGACACCTCATCCGAGAAGAGCGATATGGAAGACACTACACCACTTCAGCTACCGGAATCATTTTGGCCGTCTATTGCCCTGGCCTTAGAGAGCACGACTCAACTACGTTATCTCAACATCCATCTTCCAAGTGATGGAAATTTCTCAAACTCGCTATCCTGGGTGCTGAAGAACACTACCTTCAAGCTGCGCAAATTTCATTGTGACCTTGCATGGGACTCTGACCTTGTGCTGTTCTTAAAACGCCAGACCTTGCTGGAAGATCTATATATCCAGGACTATGTAGAAGGACACGACCCCCCTGTGGACGACTCTCATTCCCAAACAATACCCCCAACCCTTGATACCCAAGATATGCCCAGACTCTCCATGTTGGAGTGCACCTTCTCGGAGGCTGCGATAGCCCTGGTCCCTGGTAGACCTATCACGCACTTGAAGACCTGCTTTTCTCGGGACGAGCCCAACTCGAAGAGGGAGGAAATGTCCCAACTTCTGTCGCGGATTGCTCGTTCTACACAGCCTCTCAAATCAATCGACATTGGAGATTCCTTATACAGCGAAGCGTTTTCAATAGAGCTGCTGACAGCCATCGTTAATACCAAGGCTATGAAAAAGATATGTTATCTTGGAACGCTAGCCCTCCCTGTGCACGGACGAGAGGTGAGAGCACCTTGCCTTACATTGTACTAACTTCTCGCCTTACATTATCTTCCCAGCGTCTCCAATTTTACGGTCTATTAATGCGCCTTCCCATAATCCAGTGCGTCGAATTCGAAGTATCCCAATGGGAACCGCCGCCATCCTCGCATGCTGCGCTGCGTGCTCTGGCAAGTGAACTTCGACTCTATGTCCCCTCTATTAACAAAGTTATTTTCGTCAACGACTTTGACCGGAGTGTGGTCACGGCCTTCCAGGGTATATGCCGAGTCGATGTGGAGATAAGTACCGATTTGTTGTGGAGAGAGAAATAGTCGCAGCTTATCCTTTCCTCGGAGACTTCTGGGTCGGCCAGATCTATCAACACGTCTGTCCCGATCTTCAACGTTATGCGGACCCCTTATTTGTTTTCTATATCTCACGACCTGTTCGACATCACATTCATTTTCCTTCATACCCACCATTTCGACCTTCTCTTTGTTCCAACGTTTGTCATGCACCACCCACATCGTTTTGCAACCTTTATGTAGCCTACGTTATCTTCAGCTCAATGTATAACAGTTCTTTCTATATTCTTGTAGCCTAGTTTTTGTTTTTGTTTCGTACATCCGTCTAATGGTTAGTCCAAAAATTATGACCCGGCCTCAATAGATGCCCGCAGTCTATTATAGGGAATTTGGTACCGCAGTTCACTGCATGCATAACCTCAAAAATGAGGAGCCCTTCTCACCTAACCGTCGTGTTCAACTTGCCTCAGTTGGAAGCTGGTTTCACAACGGTTGAAACCCTTCCCGGACTAACCTCGGAGCATAACAAAAAAAAACTCGCGCTGTTGGGCGATTCTTCACACTGCAGCGTCTTATTCTCTCCCCCAGTCCCGCCGTTTAGAAGACGTTTCAGTAATACCATATGGTCCTTTTCAGGCCTTGCCGTTAATGCCACCGAGCCGTATGTCCAACAAAAGTGTTCAATCAATGACTGCTCCTTCGCAAAGAAGCTGCTCGCATGTGCGCTCAAGAGCGCTCCCTGAGAATGTACATTAAAACCTGGAACGCTCCTCGAGTTTAAGCCAAAATTGTCCTCGTCTTAATGCGGTTTATTGAGTCCGAAGATAGGAACATGTCAATGACCTCAAAAAGATAGTGAGCCAACCCTGAGTGCATGTGCCCCTCCTTCTCCTTCATGTGCTTATGGAGACAAGCTTAAATGACGGATCATCTGAGCCACATTCAGGGTAGTGGCATTCGGTGTTTTTAGTCTCTTTTGTTCAGTTTTGTTCAACCGCCTGACGTAGAAAATGGCACTTCGTGTGCGGTATGCAACGGAGAAGGCAGACGTCAGTCTCAATTGGACCTGTAATTTGTTATCTTTGAGCATAAGTAGAGGGTATCACGGTAAATACATGATAAGTGCAAGAGTGAAAACAATTCACTTGCAGCACGGACAACTCTCCCATGTCATCCTCGAATAAATAAAATTATCATCAATCGAGTTCGCATCGGAGGTAGTGGTGAGGGCAAGCCGACATTACCTGTCCGACCCTCGTCGCTCCAAGTCCGATTTTACCCATCCCTTGAGCGTCCAATGAAAAGGTGACATGGATACGCCAAGACAGCTTATTTTTACTGTCAAGACTCGGCTTCAGCACTCCTAAAAGTGAGTATGAGAAATGAATAGCACTGGTGTATTCACGAGTTGAAATCGATCTGGAGCTATATACCGTCATCGTGTATTTTGGGAATGGAAGTTTCTTTTGAATTGTCCCTTTGCCCTCTTTTATTGACCCCATAATATCTCATAAATAAATATATTGATCTAATAAAAAAAAAATGAATCAGGGTTGCATGAATGAAGGAAATTGGCTTATCTGGTCAATACAGAATTTAGAAACACCCACCAACGATGACCGACCCCGTCGCAAAATTTTTTATTGTCGGATTTGGAGACTTGCCGTTCTTGTTGTGGGACTCGTAGTTGACAAAACTTCGCATCTTGATGGGCGCTTGACAAGCATTCAGCGCTGATGTGTCAATCACTCGTGGCCTTGCTGTTAGGCGAGTGGTCCTACCCAAATATGTACAGATTGCAGCGCCTCACCAAGTGACGATCGATAGATTGATCCGATTTTCATCCTGAAACCCGTGCTTTTAAAGTCTACACTCACTGTAATAGCTGAAGTACATATTTTGTACAGACATCCCTTCATAACGTGCGGTTGAACCACTGCACAACCTGTTCGAAAGCCGCTTCATACGCTGCTCTGATTTCAGGAAGATTGAGATTTGGCCTGGCAGCGAACCCGTGCGCCGTTCCTGGTAGTTGAAGATGATTCATATGATCGATTGGGACATCACAGGCACGTACCGGGATATTCCTTGAACTCGTATTCAAATTCATTATCTTTCTCTTTGCGGGCAGACAGGATTGCCTCAGCTCGACGTCGAAGAGAGGGCGAAACGAAGAGGTCATCTGCATTTCTGAATTCAGATTCCATAATCATATAAAATCCCTAATCTGGTTACCTTCTGCGACTGCCCATGAAGTTGGTATCTTGATGGCCTTGACATCTTTCTCAGAGAACGGAGCCGGATGGCACATGGCAGCTGTGCGAATCAGGTCTCCTTTTGCCAATCTCATCGCGGTCGCTCCACCCCAACAATACCTTTCCATCCATTTCAGATTTGCGTCACGAGATTATCTGGGAAAACATACCCCACCACGCCAACCTTCTCATATTGTTTCTTGTTCTGTAACATCAATATAAACTGTCATGATGCAAAGCTTAAGTACCCCACCCACGACATTAAAGAAAAGCGCCAACTGACCTCTTTAACTCTTTTGTCAACCACCGATGGTCGATTGCTAATGTATGCAGGAATCTTTGGAATCACGGAAAACAGCATCCCCTTGAGTTTATCGAATAGAGATAGCTTCACCCCAGCACGATCAGGTGCCCCAAGGTCATCAACATCAACAAGTGGTCGACCTATACTCAATCAAGATCACTATAATTAACCGAAATTGAGTGATAGTAAGGAAACATCTGACCTGCCAAGTAATCTGGTACCCAGACATCGCAGTGCAAACGCTGGGCCAGATTGTCAGCCATGATCTTGCAGTTCTGCAATGGTAGGCCATAGCCGTCTGTGAGAAAGATGACAGCACGACTACTTTCGCCCTCTGCACCCATGGCATAGTATGCGCCTTGATAGCCAACCTGCATAGATCCTGTTGGCTCTCCAGGAAGAACGAATCCTTCTCTGCATTGACTACAAGACATAGCGGTTGATGAACGTTGGAGGAAAAAAGCTAACAGGAATAGTGTCGCCGCAGAGGACTGTATTGCGTTTTAGTCTTGAACCATTACAATTGAATCCGTCTATGTATTATCGCAATTATACCTGTCAGGAACCAGGGGAAGCAGCCTGAATAGAGAGCCGGCAACCGGAGCCCGGGTGCCGGCCAGTGATCATACGGTTAGGGGTTCGTGATGGGTGGTTGCACTCTCGACTACGACGACGTGAGATCATCACATAGAGAACCACCTTCGCATTGAGATAATTGACATTGATACGAAATTTCACCTATTTTAGAGCTGGAATTATTCCCTTCCGCATGAGCAGCGTGGTTTGAGTGGGCTGAGGATTATCACTTGAACTTCAACCTCTCTTTCATCTCTCACTATGTATACCGCAACGTCGCTATTCCTTCAGGCCCTTCGAAAGCTTGCAATTACGCACTTGTTTGTTAACTGGGGCTCAGATCATCCTGCGTTCCTCGAGGAATTGGAGAGACAGCGAGCAGAAGATGGGGAAGCCCACTTTCTGGTTGTAACCTGTCCGAATGAGATGGTTGCTCTGAGTGCAGCTCAGGGATACGCCCAAGTGCTTGGTCGTCCAGCTGCAGTAATTGTCCATGTAGATGTTGGAACGCAGGTTAGTTAAACTTCGTCTCGTTCATCGGGTTACTACTGACTGTCGTTAGGCACTGGCTGGAGCAGTCCATAACGTTGACCGAAGTAGGACCCCCGTTATTATCTTTGCCGGAGCATCACCTACGAGCTCGGAGCGAGAGCATGCTGGGTCTGTACCTGGAGCGAGGAATGAATGGATTATGTGGGTTCAAGGTCAGCATAACGAATTGTTAAGCTTAAACTTGCACTCACGGAAGGGTTCAGATATACCTGACCAGGCGGCCATCGTTCGTCAATACATGAGGCACACAGCCCAGATAGGCTCTTTACAAACAACAGAGAATATGGTTAACAGAGCATTCCAGATGTAAGCATTGCTCACTGTGACGTTCAACCTCTTGATGTGTTTATCCTTCCGACAAGATCTATGAGCGCACCCAAAGGACCAGTTTACCTTTGGGGACGACGTGATATCATGGAGCTGCCTGTTGACGAAGCAACGTGGAAGGCAGCTGTCGCTAAAGCCCCTGCCGTACCTGTTGCTGTCTCTCCTGCAGCACTTTCGCCTTCAGGTAAGTCTCATATCATCGAGACGTCTATTTTCATGCTCAAATTTCTGTTAAAAGATCTATCTCGAATCGCCGGAGCTCTGCTTGCTGCTGACTCACCATTAATCGTTACCTCCTTCCTGGGAAGGAATGTGAACGCCGTAGCCGAACTCATAAAATTAGCGGAACTTCTGGCGATTCCTGTGGTAAACGCATGTCCATCTGCGGTAAACATTCCCTTCTCCCATCCTAGCTACGCAGGAACCACGTACATGTTCAAGGGAACACACTTACCGGCTCTCGACGAGGCTGACCTCATCCTGGTTATCGAGTGTGAGATACCGTGGATTCCCGTGTGCGACGAGCCTCGAAATTTGGGCAATGGACTTCAGGTTTTCCTTCTTGACAGCGGTGACCCGCTTCGAGTCAATGTGGGATACTGGAATGTTCCTGCGGCTGGTATTTTCAGAGCCGACGCGGAAATAGCCCTGAAACAAATCAACGAATCCGTTGCACCAATCGCACAAGGGATTATATCGAAGGTCGATGCGCGTAGACTGACCCTTCGAACCAAGCACGAGCGTTTGGTAGCAGACATCGAAGCCACCGAGGCCCTGCCACCCCCCTTGAATATTGATGGAATCCCCACAGCTTCATTCACCGTTCCAAATTTGATGCGGTCGCTTCGTCTTGCCATCGAAAAAGTAACACCAAGTCGAGGATCGAAGACCCTATATCTAAACGAGTCAATCAGCAATTTTCCGCTTGTTTGGAATCACCTTCGAACAGAGGTCCCTGGTCAGATGCTGACTTTGGGAGGCTCGTCTCTTGGCTGGGGACTGGGTGCATCTGTAGGAAGCTTCCTCGCAAGCAAGGAGAGTAAATTGAAGCACGATTTGTCGGTTCTTATTGTTGGCGACGGCGCATTTCTGTTCGGTGTACCGAGCAGTGCATATTGGATGGCAAGGAGATATGAGACCGTATGTCGAGTTTTCGATATTTGACCAACCTATTTCAGACCAAATTTCTTTCAGCCGTTCCTAACAATTGTGTTGAATAATGGTGGATGGAGGGTAAGCACCTAGATTATGTTATTCGCTCTAAAATGCATCACTTACTCCGATACTTTGAATCACCCAGTCGCCCAAGTTCTCGATGCTGGGGGTACACCCTACAGGTTATGGGAGTCACGCATCCGGAGACAGACTCTCTGTTGGTTTCGGACCAGATAGCCCAGACTATTCTCAGATTGCCGTGGCTGCGTCGTCTGGATGGGCATTGGGCGAACGAATTGGAGGACCAAAGTGGGATTTGGAGGTGGGGTTAGAGAATCGAATGACTGCCCTTCAGACAGCCATCGAGAGTGCCATTAAAAGAGTCTTCGATGAGAAACGCTGTGTGGTTCTTGATTGCATCCTAGAGTCTATTTGAATCCTTAGGCCTAAGCTGTCTCGACCTTTACTCTAATTGATTGGATTCTCTTGTCCAAGCTGCCCGGAGATGCTAAGGTTACTCTTCAGCTTGAAAACATTCGAAATATCAACATAGCTGACTGTATATCGTACCTTTATTGATGCAAAGAATCTTCCGTTCTCACACCGCATATGATTGTCACGAGGGTGAAGGAGCATGATAACGGGTGTGGGCAAGATTGTCCAGGAAAGGTTGGATTGTTGCTTGCCAGTGTTATATTTGCAAGGTGCCGCACCGAGCCGAGCGATAGCCGGCCGTTCTAATTCCCATCAAAGTCGACCACAACCAGCCACAACCCACTTGTCGACCTACTGTCGAATAAAGCTCAAGGGTCCTGGCATGATTTTGATATTTATGGACGACTAGACCGGCAACAATGAAGAACCATTCTTGATTCTTGATCTTTACCCTCACACTGCGTAAACCATGGTCTGCCCACAGTGCAAAGATGGACAGCTTCTGGCTGGCGAACCCGTTGGGCAAATCCTTGCTGACTATCAGGGAGCGTACTTCACTCCTGGACCGGAGAACTGTTCCCAGAAACGCGCTGTTTTGCTGCTTACAGATGCCTTTGGAATGGGATTAAAGAATTGCAAACTTATAGCTGATGATTTCGCAAAACGAGTTGGCTGTGACGTTTGGATTCCCGACTATTTTGATGGTCAGTTCAATTTTTTATATCATACGCGAATAAGCTGAACCTTTGATCAAATAGGACGACCTTTGATAAATCCCAGTTCATTGGAATTGCCGGATAAGCCTTTTGAGCGACCCAGCATCTTTGAGTGGTTGAAGTTTATCATCACTATTGGCATTCCCTCTATCCCCTCTATAATTCACAGTAGACCATCGGTTGTTGACAAACGATTGAATTCTGCAAGTGGTCTATTCTTTTACATCGAATTTTGTACTTATACCCTTGCAGTTTATTGATTTAATCAAGACTCAGAAGAAGTATGAGAGGCTTGGAGCCGTTGGGTAGGTTTTCGTCTCAACTTTAGATTTGACGTGATGAATAACACGAGCTTCTCAGGTACTGCTTTGGAGGCTCTACTTGTGTTCGCTTTGGGAGCTCTGATAAAATTCAGAGCATCGTAATTTGCCATCCTGGTCGCTTTACTCTGGATGAAGTCAAAGCCATCAAAATTCCAACTGCCTGGGTTTGCGCAGAAGGTACGCCACAACAACTTGTTCAAAATCCACGACCTTTTTATTTACTGTCGTTTGTCAGACGACATGTTTTTCCCCGACTCTCTCAGAGATCAGTCAGAAGCCGTCTTTGCTGCTCGCAAAGGGAAGGACCACTACAACGAGTACGAGTTCCAGCACTACAAAGGTAATGTTTCTACGCTTCAAAAATAAAGCCATTGGGGGCTGACGACTCCTCTTGAACCAGGGACAACCCATGGGTTTGCATCTCGGCCTAATCTCGAGAATCCCGAGGTTAAGGTGGCGTTTGAAGGTGCATGCAATCAAATCGTCAATTGGTTTAGCAAGACGCTTCCTGCTTGAAAGCCACTACGGTCTTGCGTATGTTGTATGCTTATAAAGTGTCGCAATGTCATTATTTTCTTCTTCATCTGACCCAGGTCTGAGCCCAACGTCCAACGTCAAGTTTGTGATTTCCCCTCGCCAAGTCACCATCCTGTCGCCTTTTCCTTGTTTGATATCCATATCCATTTTATTTCTTGCTCGTGAACGCTGCCGTTAACCCTTAGTATTTTATGACCTGGTCCTGGGACATTGTTCTCATTAGTGACCACTCTTTGTGGTTCCTGTATTAACTGCTGACACTCGCCGCCTGTTTCACCTTCGCTGGTGAGTATCGAGTTTAAATGACCTCACGTACTCTTACTAACGCATCAAATACAGCCAACAACTGACATTGTAATCCGTGTTCCACAACCTGTCTGCGGTTATTGTCTTGATATTAAGACATGTACGTGGGGTTGGCTCCCTTGACAACATTAATACCTGATGACAACATTTGAATTTACCTGCTCGTTTATTTCAGGAATAGGAGTTGTCGTGAGTTGACATGGCCCTCGTGTGTCATTCATTGGTTGTGACCTGCCAAACGTGGGACGAGCATCACAGAAACTAGAAGCTTGTGGAGTGGAGGCACTCTTGGTACTGAAACTATAGCGCAGAGAAGGCGCAGCACTCATGCTGCATCAACAAGACTTCCCAATGTCCGTCTCCCCAGAGTAACATGTCCAATATCTTATCATTTGCTGCTCTTGATCTGAAGCTAACCAGATAAACGTTTCTCCTCATTAGAAGGCAAAAGCTTTGAAAAGAAGCGATAAGTCGCTGAACAAGTAACTTGGCGACGTGGTAAGTAAATGCAACCCATATGTCCATGCCGATCACGACTAATTATAAATCTATCTGAGAAGCTTAATTGATGAATACAATTTAAGCGAGACTTTTTGCCGACGAACGAGCACGCGTGCAGAACTGTCATGGTACCTTGAAGAGCAAATTGGAGCTGTCATAGCGCACCAATGCACAGAGAGTCGCAGACAATGTGATTGGAAATGCGGAAATTCTTACGATAAGACCCAAGGTGAAGATAATCAATCTTGAATATCTCTTACTTCTGAAAGAATTGGTTAAATAGCTGCGACCTTTACCCGCATTTTCAGCACCCCTCAAACATGTTGGTTCCTTTCGCAGTTGTCTCTCTTGCCATCGTCACCGTACAAGCTGCCCTCAACGGGCCTTGCACAGTCGGCTCAAAGCCTGGTGTTTGCATCACCACTACCTCTTGCTCGTCAGCAGGAGGAACTTCTACCGCTGGATACTGCCCCAACGACCCTGCCGACGTTCGCTGCTGCACTAAATCTTGCGGCTCAGGCGGAACCTGTCGCTTCACAAGTAGCTGCACCACTGGCCGCACACAAACTGGTATGTGAAGAAACGTCAGTCCCTCTATGCTGTAGCATCTGATTTTG
The DNA here is from genome assembly GCA_002938355.1 of Panaeolus cyanescens. NCBI lineage: Eukaryota > Fungi > Basidiomycota > Agaricomycetes > Agaricales > Panaeolus > Panaeolus cyanescens. The sequence goes on along the minus strand of NHTK01005850.1, from coordinate 1,795 downwards.
GGATTATTTAGGTCTTTGCCCTGGTCCATCGACCTTCACCTGCTGTCTCCCATCCACAAGCTGCAGCTCACCAACCGTCAACACAGCAACGATCGACCTTATCAAACAATGGGAAGGCTTCGTCCCAAGGCCCGCCCCTGACCCCATTGGCCTCCCAACTGTCGGTTACGGCCATCTCTGCAAGACTACCGGATGCGCTGAAGTCCCCTACTCATTCCCACTCACCACCTCAACTGCTACATCACTCCTGTTGTCGGACCTCGTCACCTTCAGAAACTGCGTCGCCAACTATATCTCCAAGTCGGTTAGATTGAATGCGAACCAGTACGGTGCTCTCGTTTCGTGGGCCTTCAATGTTGGATGCGGAAACGTGCAGAGTTCTACCCTCATTAAGAGGTTGAACGCTGGCGAGGCGGCTAATACTGTAGCTGCTCAAGAGCTGCCCAAATGGAATAAGGCTGGTGGACAGGTTCTTCCTGGGCTGGTGAATAGGAGAGCGGCGGAGGTGAAGCTATTCCAGACATCGACAAGTACCGGCGCTCTTCCTGCATGCTAATCGCGCAAATGTAATCATAAATTTCCACCTCAAAATAGCTTTTTTTTTTTCTATTTACTACATCATATCACTAAACGAAACTATTGACTAGAAGAATCTGAGCTTTTATTTTCGACAAAATCGGTTTGAACTTGAGAAATGAAATTACAGTCACTACCAAAACATTGATTACAAGTCACGACCCTCTTGACCAGGCCCAAATGCTGGTATTTATGGGTTGACGTCCATCGACTCGATCAAATATTAATGGTAGCGTACCACAACAGGTAACGCGATTGGGTCTTCGTTCAAGCTGAAACATAATTGTTCTGCTGCTCGTTTCATTACTTCACTGGCCTTTCTTTCCCCGAGAAGAAGGAGGGATTCGCTTGCTTCATACTCGATCGTGACGGTGGGCGGTTCATCGTCCAAGGTCGTCAGGATCGTCTTCACTGGCAATTGAGTCTCTAGTGGCTTCATATCAAGCACAGATGTAGACTCATGCCGACCAATATAAGGTACCGGTGGAGTATTGTCGACCTGACGTCTGAGACAGACTGTGACGTATATCGAATGGGAGGTAACATTTTTCGGGTAAATGGGTATGGTGGGAAATTGACTGAGCTCCTGTTCGGGGCTAAAGACTTTGGTGAGAGTGTGGAGCAAATTTTGTACTGGCTTGACTTGTTCAAATTGAATAGGGTCATGAAAGTTGAAAGCCTGAGTGACTTCAAGTTTGAATCCTTCAAGAACTTCGAGATGTGCAGACCATTGTAGAAGGTGCTTGAGAGACTGATGGCAACGGAAATTCCGGTTGTCAGCGTCTATCTGGCTAACGCTCCCCTGCGAAACATTATTGGAGTCTACAGCATGCACATTTGTCAAGATACTTCATACACATTCAGACGCAGGAGAAATAACTCGCCTCTAGCTGGACTCGTGATCGGAATGTCCCACATTATCTTCAAAGTTGAAACTTGCTGCTTTACGCTTTTGTACACGGGGAATTTGCAATTGGTCATTATGGGCGTTGCGCTGCCGTCGTCATTTGTCATGTCGATGCAAAGGCGCAAAGGCGCGGGGAGCATAAAGACCACTTCGTGGACTTCGTAGGTGTTAGATTGCGGTGTAGGTATCCAGTACGCACGAGACAAGGCCAAAAAGTCCAATTGCTGTAGTGCAAGCTCAACGGTCACAGTACTTGGTCGATGAACAGGCAGGTAGGGAAGTCACAACGTAGTAACAAAGTAGGTCTACGGA
>NHTK01005849.1:0-21107 GCA_002938355.1 Panaeolus cyanescens | reverse complement strand
TCTATATAGCAGTATTAATTTTTTTTTGTTCAAAGCATATTTATTTTAAATGTTAATCAAGCAGAACTTCTGGATATACGATGTTCTTTGTCGAGTCCATGCCATTGGGTAACAACACTCGGACCCTGGCTGCTGCAGTGGCCCTTGAAAAGGCGACATAAAGTTGCCCATGTGAAAAAACTCCGTTTTGGAGCTGAAGTCCAACATATTTGACTGATTGGCCTTGTGCTTTATTGATTGATAGGGCGAAGGCAAGTCGAACTGGAAACTGGCGTCGACGGAAATTATAAGTGAAAGTTGATGTATCGGAGGGAAAAAGAGTAATGCGGGGTATAAGTGCAATTGAACCGTCAAAATCTCCACCCATAATTTGAACTTCAATAACACGATCTTCCATCTTTGTTACAATACAGCGAGTTCCATTGCATAAGCCATTTGCGGGGCTTAGATTTCGAAGGAGAATTAAAGGTGATCCCACCTTGATAGTGAGCTCTCCTGGGGGAAGACTCGAGTCATCAATGGCTCGAAGAACTTCAGGTGGAATAGGTTGGTCTGCTTCATCTGATGTCCAGTCCACTGCAGCATCGTGTCGGCGGCGATTACGGTTAGCGTTTCGGGTGCCATTCTCATCAACAACAGTATCAGCACTGATATATGTTCGAGATGGTGAGTCGATTAATGCAAGAACGTCTTCATTTAGTTGAGCAACATCGATGTTTCGGGGTGCTAAGACCATTCGATCTTTGAAGTATTCTCGAGCCCGCAAAGGGCATTGGGAGTGGAACTGTATATCGGGATAGATAAAATAAATGAGGTCGTCCTTTGTTGCGCAAAGTAGTTGCCTTGGAATTTTGAGTGTACCATCCGCAGCTAAATGTCGACCATGGCCAATGTCTAAAAGCCATGATGAATAGTGTTGATCAGCTTCGGTTTGTCCCAGTCTCATGTTCTGGCGCAAATGTAGTACTTGCATGTTTCTCCAGAGAGTGGACTGCAGCAGAGTAGCGTCAATGATATCAGCAGCATTTCCACGAACGACGGGCAGAGTTTGTTGAAAATCACCACCAAAAAGAACCGTAATGCCACCAAACGGCTTATCAATCCCACAAATGTCGCGCAGTGTTCTGTCCACAGCCTCAACTGCATGTCGGTGCTGCGTAGCAGCTTCATCCCAAATTATTAAGCTGGTCTTCCGTAAAAGATCTGCTCGGTCTGAGTCCTTGCGAATCGAGCATGTTGACTCATGATGGAGATTGGTGACAGGAATTTTGAAGGTTGAATGAGCGGTGCGTCCTCCTGTAATAAGTAATGAGGCAATTCCTGAAGAGGCAACTGGAATGACAATATGCCCTTCGCTTCGAAGTTTGTTGCAGATAGTGTTATAGACATATGTTTTCCCGGTTCCCCCTGGTCCATTGAGAAAGAATAAATCCCCTTCAGTCACGGTCAATATGGTCAAGTTCAGCATAATATTTTGCATGCCAGAGTATAAAACAATTACCTTTATGAGACTCAACTGAGTCAATGACTGCATGATATGCAGCAAGCTGATCGTTGTTGAAGCTTGATATACGTTGCTCAAATAGAGCACGTTGCTCGTCATGCTGGTAATTCAAATATTCAGCCACCAATGGGTTGATCAATGAGGTAGTCCAGTCATGCTGTGGCTGGGGCATAAGACGGTAGTCGGCAAGTGTTTTTCCGGCAGCCTGGAGGAGTTTATTGATTAAAAAAAGACCATAGTCGTAAACCTGGTCTTCCGAAATGTTTGTGAGGCCCATGCGCTCCAATTGGAATCTAAGGTCGTCGCAGATATGGGGACGGTACCTTTCCCAAAGTCTGTCAGCCCTCAAGACATCACAGAATAGCAGAAGTGTTGTAAATAACTGTCGAAGGCTGGATCCTGTTTGCATTAAAGCTGCCTCTTGTAGACATTGGTCCCATTCCCCATCATCCTCAAGCAGCCCTCGTGCAAGGCACGCCTCCTCAAAGGTGTTGAATACCCGTCCATTATATGTCCGTAAGTCTCTAAAGGACGTAGGGCCCTTGACAGCAGTGAGCAATGTACGCAAATAGAAGCGCTCACCGCCTGTGGGTGGCACAAAGTACATCCGACCCAAAGCCAGTCCTCCCTGTACCCGAAGCTTCCAATAATTCTTTCGGCCATTTTTGTCCTTGTTCTTGACCCACACAAATCGCTGCGGAAAGTCTTGATACGTCAATTGTCTTGCAATCTGCCCAATTTGTCCAGAATCCCGATTTGCAGCAAAAAATGCGGTCAATGTTGAGCTTTCAGTTAGAGCACGTTGACGGACTTCTTCTGGATCCTCGTTGGGGTTAAAGGATACCATATATTGGCCAGGAAGGTGTACTGCAAGTCGCGTAATAGTTGGACTGAGCTTGTGGAGATCAAATTCAAAAATACGCCAGCTGGCCTCAGAGGCGGAAATGTAGCGTGCGTCAAGCCACCTTTTAATCTCATCACGGCGATGAAGCTCCATTATTGTCCGATCCGACCCTTTTTGAATGTATTTGAAGACGTATTTGAGAGAATTGAGCGAAATTGCGCATTCAACGTTTAGATGACAGTTGTATTTTGCGGAGAGATATGGACAGTATGGCACAATCCATCGGTTGTCGGCATGAAATCCATTCCGAATTTGAACTGCAATACCATCATTAGGTCGGTAGTACTCTGGATAACCGCTTCCATCCATGTTTGTTGCTTCGCAGAAATCCTTCGGAAATCGCTTTGTACAGATCTTCTTTTCGGGGTCCATGCAGATTGCATTTGGATTTGCTGCACCGCAAGGACCATGCACCATACACGACTTTACTGTTTCAAAAAGAAGAGGGTGTTGATCTTTGTCAGGCCACCGTGCCCATATGAGTTTGTCGATGTCTTCTGGCGTGAAAAGTTTATGAGCCGCATCAAAAAAAATAAGAAGGTGCATATGTGGTAAACCACGCTTCTGGAATTCAATGGTGTATACATATGCGACAACACGCCCTAATACACCATGCTTGATAATGTCCTGCAACAGTGCCTCCTTCTTCAACTGAAACACCCTAGAAACCAAGTCGGGTCGGTCGTATGGTGTCTCGTATTCCTTCAGCTCATCTTGAATCTCCTGCCACTGTGGATTACACGTCATTGTGATGAAAAGATCGACCTTTTTAAAGTGTCGAGCGATTGCCATGGAATCCTGGAACCGCTCGTGCATTTGTCGAGGACCACCTGTGTATGAGGACGGCAAGATCACTCGTTGGCCCAGTTCATTCAAGTCAACTTCCCCATCCGCATCATTAAATGCATCGGTAAGACCACTGCTAATATGACAACGAAACAAATGCTGGTTTTGACGAAGGTAGCGGAGGTTTTTTTGGTCGGCAGCGGCCCACATGTCAGTGATGTATCGTTGGAGAAGGCGTCCACCCCTGAGCAAGCAAGAAAACTCTTCAGATCGATCGTGCAAGCGGAATGCGGTGTATCGTAAAAGTGTGACCTTGGTGCGCTTTGACCTGTTCCGGGTATTCTGTATTTCGAGCTCGGGAAACCAACCAGTCTCGCCATATGGGAATAAAAGAACATACTGAAGGGGACTATATGCGGGGTGGCATTCGCTAATACGCTCCAGCCTTCCAGAGCGTCGTCGTAGAATGATATCGCGCCACTCTGCAGATGGATCTTCTGGATAGATTAATGCGACTTCATCAGCGGTCGGGGGTCGATAGAGACGTGGGTCGTGAACATATGTAGGATCAGCTTGCTGAACTGTGGTGGCAGGGCCTCGCACTGTGCCAGGAGAAACACGAAGTCGAATGGAGACGTCTTCTGAGTTGTACTGTCGCAAGATTTCGTGTGCATGCAGGTAGAGTGGAGCATATTGGTGGTTTTCATAGATGATCTGTTGAAGAGACTCCATAGTATCCCGTCTAAGTTGTCGGTGTTGGTTGTTGGCCATGCGGAGATCAACGGCGGATCGTGGGTCGTAGAAGTACAACTGTGCATAAACAGGAGCGCGTCCTTGTGGAGGCAATAGTGAACCGGTGTGATGATGCAATTCCCCTTGTATACGGAAAACAGGCTGTCCCCGTCCTGCGTTGATGGTATGATCTTGTGTAACACCTAAGGAGGTGAACGCCAATGCCTGATTGTACTCTGAAATGTTATCGCGGAAATTCTTTGATTGATCATCGTTGTTGATAAACAGATGTCGTAGGAGATCGGGTGGTGCTTGGAGGCGGGGAAGATTGACAGTTCCGTGGTCACAGCAAGCCACAAAGGTAGGGGAAGCCTGTGAGGATCGTACCAGTTTTTCAGCTAGCCAGTGCTTAGCACCACAGTGCTGACATATATGGTTCATTCGTCCAAGGCTGTGACGTGCAGAAGGCTCTCTGTAGGGTAATCGCGCAGGTGGGGTAACTGTTATGTCTACGGAATTTAGAGGTGGTATATCCTACCATGGTCGACTGATTAGATATGTATTATGCCAAATTACACATCACTCACATTGAATTCTGTTTCTTCTCTCTCGCTATCATCGCCAGCGCCTTCTGTTTCAGCAACGGTGGAACGATTATCCGTTTGAGGTGTATTCAAGTTCTGAAGATAAGTGGGGTCAGAGATGTTGCGTCAAGCTCGACACAGTGAAACTTACATATGTAACCTCTTCATTGTCAGCGAATCGGATAACCCGTTGCTCTTGCATTCGCTCTATTTGTCTTATTTGTTCCCGCCGCCGACGTCCCTGCTGCGCACGCGAACGATTACTTGGATTATTGGATGCCAAATTTGAGGTTGAAGTGGCAGCCACAGACGGTGCTTCCTCAGACTGTTGTAGTTGCTGTTGTAGCTGCTCCAGTCGCTGTTCTCGTTCTCGTTCACGTCGTCTGCGTTGTGCCTCTGACCTGCGATTGATAGGCGGTGTTGGGGTTGGTGTTGAGGTAAAGGAAGGACCATTGACTTGTTGGGATTGTTGAGTCCTTTGGCGCTGTGATTGAAAGACGGTTTCGGGAGTCAGATTGACAAATCGAACATTCGATTCAGGTATTGGGATTGTGCATGACTCCGTGGTTGTAGGGCGCTGTGTTGAGGGTGGTGACAATAAACCTACGTTATAAGGGGTATATAATTTCAGCTCGTTGTTGTGGATGAATGAGAAACTTACCTGTAGATAAGTTATTATATTGTGAATATGAAGGAGAGAGATTTGAATCCACGTTTTGGAGTGGAACGCGAGTTTGCTGCAGTGGTTCAGGTCTTGAGGAAAAACGTCAGTAATGCACCAATGAATTGAGTAGTCCAGGTGTACCTAAATGGTAAATTATAATTGCAGCCATCCTGGACAGTAGTTTCTCGTCGGCGAGGACTTGTTGGTTCCTGCAAGTGAGTTTGACGGGACGATCGACGCACAGAGGATCTGTGTAACTCGACTTCCGTTCTTGCATTCTCGTCAGAAGGAGTCGGTAAAGGGGGGCGCAAATTGCGCGTTTGTTGGGGTGACCTGTTTATACGACAATCAGCAACGGTGAGATGATATAAGGCAGGAAAAAGTATTCGTACATGAAAAAAGCAATGAGATGGACTATTCCTGTATGCGATACTTGAATAATTGAAAGAGAAAGGGGTGGATTGTTGCAGAACGTGGCACGCAATGCGCGGCATTGCGGACTCAGGGCAATCCGCCCTAGCCATTGATGGCAATCGTCGGGCACATACCTTGGCACCAAACTGATCTTCTGTTGTACAACGAAAAAAAGGGTGCAAACTCATATATTACAATGTATGTTATAATCCACATTTCGATGTTTCTAAGCGGAGTGAGTAGTTGTCCAAGCCACGACTCAATCCATCTAAACACTAAGTCAAATCAGTTATCGCCGCCATGTGAAAATTTTGAGAATGACTTTACTTACCTGTATCACTTCTATAGACTTCAGGTCAAGTACATAGCTCGACATGTCCATGCAATCTGCTGCACCTGATATTTCGATGGACGGAATTGTGGTGGAGACATGCAGAACATGAACCACAACCTATTGATGACATTGATTACAAAAAAGGTTGTGGCTGTGCCGTCGCTCACGGCCAGACATAGAGCCGGTTATACCCGGTATGCATGCCTTGAGATAATAATCCAAACGGCGACATGCGTCGCCGCTGCTCATCAACAGAATTAGATCCACAGTCACTCCACACAAAAGTTGAATGGTGTTTTCAAAAATAAAATGAAATAGGAGAACGGTAAATAATTAGGAGAGAATTAAAGTCGCCATCCGGATTAGACTCAGACTGATGTCATCACAATCACACCACGTGATGCACAGCATCATTTAAAAACGACGCGACGTGTCCAGCCTGCCTTCTCCAGACTACCATGTCTCCCGCTGCAGGAATAAGGACCACCGTTTTGCGTGAGACCTGCCTGCAGTGAAGACCGGAATAAGGACCACCTCATTGTGTGAGACCTGCCGGTATGCCACTGGAGGATAAGGACCACCAATTGGGTGAGACCTGCCTGCAGTGAAGACCGGAATAAGGACCACCTTTTTGTGTGAGACCTACCGGTAGGATAATACTTGTACGCTTGATTACTCACTTCCACCATGATTTTTAAATTTTAAAATGGGACATGTACGGTACACAAAAAAATAAAATAAAATTCAGCCTACGAAATGACGAACTTTGAGCATTACTTGGTAAGGAAAGAGGTGTCGTTTGTCTCTTGACGTTTGTCTTTTTTCGTGGGAAGTACCTCTTATTATACTATAGGATGAATTTAAGGAGCGTAATATATAAGACTTCTTTGACTTACGATGGAGGGCTTTGCTGAGGCAACGTCACGATTAAATACATGGCCAGCGACAATGGCCCCTGCTGAGGAGGAGTTTTCAATGAGACATCGTCCCTGGTTTGGATCTGCGTTCTCAGCGCGCTTTATTGCTGAATTTGAGATAATAGGTACAGATGTGGCCATTAAACTGTGCTGTAGACAGATAGAATCGCTAAGATGGGGTCGCTGTCAGGAAGAAGTTGAAGTTGGGAAACAAGAGTTAACTGGAACGCACAATATACGTAAGCGTGGGTAAATTGATATTATTCAGGGGCAAGCTGCTTGCAGTACCTTCATTCAATCAACACTCGAAGCCTATCTTTCTCAGTCATTGAATGGAAAAACCTTTCAATTGCGGAATCCGACACAGGAATATGCAAGTCGGGACCCCACATGCTTCATTCGCATTTGACCTGACAACGTAAATTACACTGCTATATATAGAGAAATATATTATTTTATCTACTTCTCAATGGGTACTGAGGGGTGAGGGTTTGGGTAGGCGATCGAAGACGATGTCGTGAGCCGAAGAAGCCGAGCGAAGAATGATGGAAAGCGAAAATTCATCGCGTGCGGTTCCCGTCCACCGTATATGCTTCACATTGAACAGCCCATTCACAAATACGATCTGGCGTCCATCCCATGGGCATCAAGTAATCAAGCCTGTCAACTCTGCTAAGATCAACAGAAATTAGGGGCCGGACCTGCATCTTGCTCTCGCATTCGGATCGATATCCTCGAACACCTCCAACTGACGAGTGCGCCCACAACCCAAGTGATTGTCGCGGTTGCGAGTAATTAGCTGCCAGCGCTGCCGCTCCTCCGCTTGGTTGGGCACCTCCTCCATCCACCTCTTCCTCTTCTTCTTCGCTTTCACCTGATGAGGAAGAAGGGGAATTTGAAGGAGATGGTCGATAATAAAGGCGCTTTGCCATGGGTACATGCCTGCAAAGAGGCGTGCACAAACTATTCTGGCTCTCATCAGCAGTAGAGTCAGAGTCAGAACGGTCGCTTTCATGGTAAGGCTCCTGGAGCACATATGTAGGATCACTGAGACCGCCAAACTGGACAATACACAGTGTGCTCCATGCGCGATACAAGACTTGAATATCACGCATGTATGGGATGTTTTCAAAGAGGTCGCGGCGTGCTTTTTGTTGGAGACGGTGACATGAAACGGCCGCTCCAAGATGCAAAATGGCGAACCTTGGATGTATGTGAGAGGTGATAACCGGAAAGTCTTCGTAGGGGTATTCGTGGATTTTTACACTCCCATCGCTAGCTTGGCGAGGTATGTACACATCCTCCATATCTCGAAGGGGAAGCAATGTATAGGTATAGGTTTCTTCCTGTGTAAGATATTAATTAGAGATCAAAAAATTTAAACGTGTCAACGAGAAATGTTCTTTACCTCAAGATCGACAAAGGTGTCCCGCCGGTGTGGGATAACCCTCCACTCGTCATAGAAGTAGTAGACATCCTTTTCCACCGGTAAAAGGCCCCATTTGTTATCCTGGAAAAGGGTGTTCAACGACGGACTCACTGGTCCTATGTCAGTCTTTAGATGAGGGTGCCAGTCATATATCATTACTCACGGAAAATGATGTTACGTCGAGTATCCAAGTTGAGGGTTCCTCTCTTCATCTTCCAGGACCATTCTAGGGAGTCGATCTAAAGTATTATTAGTGAAACAAATCCAGAGCGCGAGATAACACCACTTTAACTTACTATGGAAGGCTTTGCTGAGGCAAAGTCACGATTAAATACATGGCCGGCCACCATGGCCCCTGCTGAGGAGGAGTTTTCAACGAGACACCGCCCTTGGTTTGGGTCAGCATTCTCAGCGCGCTTTATTGCTGAATTTGCGATAATAGGTACAGATGTGGCCATTTAACTTCTGATGCTATAGACAGATGGGCTCACGAATATGGGGTCACTGTCAGGAAGAAGTTGAAGTTGGGAAACAAGGTTTGGTCCGAACACATGTTGTACGTAAGCGTGGGTAACTTATATTATTCAGGGGCAAGCCACCTGCACTACCTTCCTTTACTCAAAACCTATGTTTCTCAGTCATTGAATAGAAAAACCTTTCAATTGCGGAATCCGACACCGGAATATACAAGTCGAGACCCCACACGCTTCATTCGCATTTGACCTGACAACGTAGTCGTATAGAAATGTCACGGAATAGAACAACCCCGCTCTGTCTTCTTCAATTCAAAGCTACACGCTCCCCTCCTTCATATTGTTCCTCAAATGATGAACAGTCAAAAAGTGTCAGACAAGGTGCAAAAATAACCACAAGCTTGACGTCGGTGGAATCTCCGTCATGGAATGCAGTACCAGCTTTGAGTTTTGTATTCATGCCCAGTCTACTAATAATACGACTAATTCACAGGGGTGTCAGGCAGAGTATTAAAGGCACATACACAAAGAATTGATTACCATCCTTCCCCGGATCTTGCTTCGTATTAATTCCAAGCTACACCAGTCTCCTAGTAGTCCTAGCATCATCAACTACAACGATGCGCTTCATCACCTCTCTCGCTTTCGTACTCGCAGCTCTCACCTCCCTCGTCCTTTCATCTCCCAATCCTGGCAAAAGGGCCACCGTCAACCTCAGGATTGAAGGCGAAGACAGCACCATTTTCGAAGGTTCCATCCGCACGCGCGGCCACGATATCACAACAGCCCAGGGCGGAACTCATCATTGCGACGGCACAAACAACAACGAGAATCCTCATCCAGGACCTACATGTACAAGTGCACTCGCTGATGCAGCACATGAGCATGGTTTTGGGTTTGACGGGTGAGTTATTAATGCCCACACCCAAAATTTATTTGAATTGATCATGATACATTACCCCTCTTCACAGACCTTTTTTCACCGACTTTGACGACTATCTCATCAGCACAATTGGTAGCGAATCAAATACAGCAACCCAATTCTGGACGCTCTTTTTGAACTCGGAAGTCGCACAGGTCGGAGGGTGTCAACAGCAAGTTAAAACCCATGACGAGGTTTTATGGGCTTTTGACGGGTTCGGCAAGACCATTTTAAAGTTGAGCGGCCCTAAGACGGCTAAGGTCAACAAGAAGGTCTTGTTCATCGTCAAGGACGGCCAAACGGGGGCAGCTGTGGCAGGCGCCAGTGTGGAAGGTGGATTGGCGGTGAGCGATGCGGATGGAAAGGTGTGGGTGAAGTTTGGGAGCACTGGGGTCAAGGGTGTCAAAGCTGAGAAGGATAGTTCAGTTAGATCGAATGCGGTGGTAGTGCGAGTCACGCCGTGAATAAATTTTGCATCGTATGAGAAAGTATGTTATTCGCTAATAGCTAGTAATATACATGATAAACGAGAATAAAAACCGATCATGAATAGAAGAAATAAACAGTGCTATAAATCGGTGTTAATTCAAGTTATGAATAAATACAGGCTGCTCATGAGACAAGTCGTTGTGGCCTCCGTCCAGTCCTTGTTGACCTCCTCACAGGGACTGTGAAAATGTCTCCCTGTGGAAAATAAGCAGAGCTCCATAAATCCATGAAGACAAACAAATTCTTACCTCAAGGTCCACGGATATGCTCCTCTGATTCAGAGTCATCATTCAGTTGTTGTAGCAGCAGAGGGCAGCTTCTTCTGTCCGTAAAAGTCCCTCCTAACGTCGTTCCGCCCGTGTTCCCAAAATTCATCCATTTGAACCTTTTCTAACTTTTCTCCATGCCCCACAACGTCCAATCTTTTGTTAAAATTGGGTGTACGTAGGTGGGGAGAGAGCCAAAAGCGCAGGTTTTGGGCTCATATATCCTCGCTTTTGGTCTCATTTCGAATTCAGGCATGTCAAATTTAAAGCTGATAAAGTCAACTCAACGGAACGATAATGTGTTTCTACTGACAAATACAAATGGCTAAGTCACAGCATGAAGAATTCTAACTCTATGATATTGTTACAAATATACAGATGGTTTATATACTGATAAATATCTAACTACAGTCCAAGTGAAATATATACTGCCGTCAACCCCAAGCTCTTCATCAGTTCAGAAACCGTCTAGGTTTCTTTCTGATTCTCGTTGACCGACGTAATGGTGGCTTGGTGGGTGATGGTGGAGGCGAAGGCGAACGACACCGTTTGGCCCAGCCGGCGATCCGATCGGTAGTCCATCGCATAGGCTCTAAGTCGGCAAGTCCTTCCTGTCTGCTGAGCTCAATGGATGTGAGTGGTCGCCCGCGGTTGCTCAGCTGAGAGCCTCGAGCACATCCCACTGACGAGCTGGTCCCATGGTGCCGGAGGGCTACATTTTCAACTGCTGCTTCTTCTTCTTCCTCTTCCTCTTCACTGTTCTCTGACGATGTGGATTGAGAAGGTGATGATGACGGTCGGTAACGATTGCGCTTTGGCATGGGAATGGTTCTTCGAAGTGGAGTGGACGACTCGTTGTCGTCCATTTCTGAAGGGCTGGGAGAACAGGAGCCCTCGCTTTCGTGATAACGCTGCTGGAGAACATAGGTAGGCTCATTCATCGCACCGACAGGGATGGACATAGTCCACACACGAAATAGATGCTGAACATCGCGGAGGTACGGGTACTGATCAAAGAGCTGGGCCCGTGCGTCTGGTGTGAGGTCTCGCGATATAGTTTCCCCCAGATGGAGTATTGCAAACCGCGGGTGAATATGAGATTTGATGACGGGGAAGTCTTCGAATGGGAACTCATGTATTGCCACGCTGCCATCGTTTTCTTGACGGGTGATGTATATGTCATCCATATTCTGGAGTGGTAGGAAGGTGTAGATATAAGTGTCCGCCTGAGATTGTAAGCTGAGGTCCATGTAGATATACAAAACTCTTACCTCAAGATCGGCAAATGTCTCCCGCTGACGTGCCATTATCCATTCGTCGTAGAAACTGAGGACGTCTTCTTTTCTCGGTAAAAGAACCCAATTCTTGCTCCGATAAAGCGAATACATTGTTGCATCCACTGATTCAAGAGTAAGTTCCTCCATGAAGTAAAGAAATGACCAATTTCTTACCGAAGAAAATGTTGCGTCGGGTATCTAGGTTCATAGTTCCTCTTTTCATTCTCCACATCCATTCAAGGGAGTCTATCTAAGAATTTGTCATTTTATAAGTGATTAGTATGTCATATTAACAATTAGCACCTACCAAGGATGGTTTTGCTGAAGCAAGGTCACCGTCGAACACATGCCCAGTTACAATGGCCCCCGACTTTGAAGAGTTTTGAATCAAACATCGCCGCTTATTGGGATCGACGGCTTGTGCACGTCTAGATGCAAATTTACCGATGCAAGGAATCGCACTGATCATGATGGGCAGAGTAGGATGCAGTCAGGAAGCAAGAAAGGTTTTGAGTGGCGGTCAAGAACAGCTCGGAATTATTCGAACTCGCGATCACGTGCTTTGATTTCTTGGCCTCAGGGCCAGGGTGCGCATCGCCCCGACTTCATTGTCATCATTGTCTTGCCACAAATCATTCTTATGAGCCCTAACACGGGTAAACTGTTCAATAGGAACTCATTGTAAGCAAATAATTGCCATTTCAGAACAGTTTGAGAGCCCAAAACAATTTTTATAGCTATGCATGGGAATCGTATTCGCGACGCCATGGTACTTGGACCCATTGTGTCACTGTAGTGGGCACCCATACGCGGAAAATTATGGTAGATATTCGGCCATTGTGTTTTTTTTTTCTTTTTTCATTGTTGTCTCGACGTATAAATAGGCGATGTTGGAAATTGACCTTCCGCACCACTCTTAAATCCCCTTCTCTCACAATTCTATAACTCCAGCTAATTTTCAATGGCTCCTGCTACGAAATCTACACCGAAGTCAAGGATAAACTTAACTGGGGATCCGGAGAAGAAATACAAGCTTGCTAAACGCTCTGTCCTCGTTGTGCGACGGGTGGAAGCTGCGTCACCATCAGGGAGACGATGCGTCGTAATGAATCAACCCAACGTTCGAATCAGCAAGACTGGTGTCCAGTTGTGCCATTGCTTTGGAAGAGCAAATTCATTGAATGATAGTAATGTAAGTCAACAGTAACAGCTATCTCATTTCAACCTCATCAAAAACATTTCATTATTTAGATGAAATCCCTCGAGTTCGCCTGGGGCATGACACGCAACAGCCTCAATCTCGACTCGCGCCGCAATTGCTTTTTTTGCATTAGTAATTTCCATAAGATGTTCGACGAAGGAATGTGGGGGTTCATGCCAGAGCTGGAAGTTGTGGATAGATACCATGCAGCTTGGGTCAGGGATAACGGAAACTTTGGATTCGAATTGGCTAAAGAAATTGAGGTATATTCTTGTCCTTGTTTATGATTATTGTCCCATATATCAATTAATATCTCATTACAGCACGATAAGGAAAAGGTGCACAGTTACACACTTGTTGCATTTCACACCGAAATGGAGGAAACCGACATCGATTATCACAACGAAAATAGGGCAGACGGGGCCCCAAAGAAAACAACATACGAGTACCCTTTCACCGATCTTCCAAAGATTAAATCCCACCTCCATCCAAAGTTTGTCTTGTTGAGTATTGGCTACCAGCTCTACATGACAACCAATATCAGTATCCAACATCGCCATCAGGAGCACATCCAACCATATGCCGCTGCATTAAAGAAGATCTCTGAAATGACGACTGATTGGTGGAAGGAGTTTGACCCCGTGAACGAGTTCCATCCTGCTTTTGCTTCCACGATTTCCTTTGATGACATCAGACAGGCGGAACGGGTCGAGCTTGTCGATAATCAAGGTCCAATCATTTCTGCTACATCAACTTCAGCAGGAGGAGGTCTTCGGAAAAGCAGTAGTGTTGCAAATTTGGGTACTAGGGCTAGGGCTGGGGGCGGCTCTGGTCCCAAACCTTCTAAAACGACCCGGCTTCGAAAGTCTCGCACCTCAGCGAACTTAAAGGAGGACAGCATTATTCAAGATTCGACGACTTCGACTACAGAGACATCGCCACCGAAAACCAAGCTTACGATAGTTATTAGGTTGGGCGGCAGAATTGCGCAGAGGGAGGTTACTGAAGGCGAAAAAGACGATGAAGACGAGGACCAGGACCAGGATGATGGCGCTGACGACACCATTCATTATGACGATATCCCTGACACGGACGACGAAGGCGAAAACCGTTGCATGTTCCAAACTCGGTCGAAGAAACGCGTGGCCGATCCAGATAGCTCGCCTGACGTATCCCCTCCACCCTCACCTACGACTGTCGGTAAATTCTCGTACACCTCTACTTCAACCGCCGTATTTTCTTCTGCCATGTCTGCCCCAGCGGCATTGGCTCAAGCTGGGCCTTCTGCACGCGCTGTGAAGCCCCTAAAGAAGAAGCCTCGTAGGAAATAGTCAACATTTCGATATCTTTTCTTTTGTTTCAACATCTTTTTACTTCATGATCATACGTCGGCAGT
The DNA here is from genome assembly GCA_002938355.1 of Panaeolus cyanescens. Lineage (NCBI taxonomy): Eukaryota > Fungi > Basidiomycota > Agaricomycetes > Agaricales > Panaeolus > Panaeolus cyanescens. Next base: position 6,815 of record NHTK01005849.1, on the reverse strand, counting down.
ACTGGTAATAGGTGGATTAGTGTACTACTTATTAGGTATACCAGAGAATCTACTAGTCGCGTATTCCTTTACATTTTGTTCAATAAAATCGGTCTGTGACCAACATCGCCGTTTGAAGCTCTGAGAATACTAAACACACTGACACGAGGTTTGCGAGTGAATGGGACGAGAGCAAACTGGCCACATTAAGATCGTCGAAGGACGTTAGACAATGACTTGGCCAGGAGAATAAACTGAGCAAGGCCAACATTCAATTAATTCCAGTCTACAAAGCTAGTGTACAGTCTCAGTCGAGATAGTCTAAGGTACTACACAAAAGTGATTTTATCACTGGTCTGAATCAAATCCAATTACCTCTAATTATACTAACGCAACGTTAACATGTGGCCACACAAGAAACCGTGTCCTTTCGTCCGTTATCCTATCCGATTCAGACTATCGCAAGCTTTCGCCCAGGTGGTGATACTATCTGGCGTCCATTTGAGAGGCTCAACGAAAGTTGGCGGCCGTGTTATCTCTTCGTCTTCTTGGCAGCCCTGTGTCCCCCTAACGGAAGAGTTAGTCCTTTCAGTGATCTGATCGACATTGACAGAAAGTGCTTGTGGAGCTCTTTCCCAATCTTCTTCACTGGCGCCGGCTTCTGACGATGAGGAGGTTGATGCGGAAGACAATGGTCGGTAATGATCGCGTTTGGGAAGAGGGATGATTCTTCGGAGAGGGGTATGTGCAGTGCCGTCATTGCATTCTGAGGGCGTGGAAGGGGTACAATTGTTGATCTCAGAACGGGGTAAGACGTAGGTTAGGCCGCCTAGATCATCAAAGGCACCCTGAGGGATTTTCCTGGTCCAGGAAAGAGAGAGATGTTGAACCTTCCACAAATACGGATACTTGTCGTATAACGCCCCCCGCGTGTCGCCGTCAAGTCCACTATGCATTGTCAATCCCAAATGAAGTATGACGAATTTTGGGTGCACATGAGATCTGATGATGGGGAAGTCTTCAAAAGGGAATTCATGCACGTCGACAGCGCGGCTACCTGTGGGGGAAGATTGACGAGCGATGAAGATTTCTTCCAAGTCTTGGATTGGTAACAGCCTATAGGAATAAACGTCGTTCTATGTGGAGGTAAGCATAAATCTCAACCTCATTACAAGAGTCATTTGCTTACACACGGTTCAGAAATAGCAAATGAATCTCGTCGAAAAATCCTTTTTTTTTTCATCATAGAACCTGTAAACATCTTCTTCCGAGGGAAGAAGACCCCATTTCCGGCCCTGATAAAGCGAGTACATAGATGCGCTTACTAGTTCAATGGTGAGTCTCAAGGATAGACAAGAAGAGGTGTCAACCTACAGGAAAAGATGTTGCGATATGTATCAATGTTAAGGGTTCCCCTCTTCATACCCCATGACCATTCGAGGGAGTCCATCTGTAGTATAATTAATATGGCTGGTAGCGATGGAGAGTGAACCTTTTGACACGTACTGAGGCAACTTCCGGATTGAAGACGTGAAATGGCATTACAGCACCATTTGGTGAGCAATTTTCAACAAGACAACGGCCTGAGTTTGGATCAGCGTCTTTGGCGCGTTTTGCTGCAGCCTTATCAATGTTGTTAAATGTCCTATAAACCGCCATGATCGTTTGGAAGAAGATGGGTCAGGAAGAAAAGACAATGGATGGTGAACATGTCTTGTTTTGCCACGCTTGTCATTCACGAAATTATTCAGCAAGAAATCAAATATAATCAAGGCCCCCCATGCTTTAGATACAAATGCACAACAAGATTGAATCATAATTCATAAAAAATAAATCTACACAGTCCTGGAACTTATATAAAATATCTGAGAAACATTACAACGCGAAATTCGAAGAGTTTGAAGAATAATTATAAGAATTTAATACATATGTCTTTTAGGTTGCTTTCTCGTCCTCGTCGACCGTCGCAGTCCCATTGTCGTAGTTGGAGTAGTAGGAGGCACGCAATCCCTAGCCCAGCCAACAACCCGATTTGGGGTCCAGCCCTGGGTATCGCGTCGCCTCGTGAGTTCCCCAGAGTTGCTACCGGTCATTGACCCAGCTCGGTGGCTGCTCTCTGCGTCCCGTACAGCACCAACGGAAGATCTCTCCCATTCACCTGGTTGATCATATTGCATGTTAGGCTCTTCATCTTCGTCTTCGTCTTCATCCGAACATTCAGATGCCGAAGGAAATGGCTCATACAGTGCATATCGTGGAAGAGGAATACATCTCCGACGAGGCGTTGTGTGGTCCTGATCATCGGTGCCCGACTGCAGGGTAGCATAATAGTTGCCAAAATCCCAGAAAGAACGCGGAAAGATGTAGGTTATATCGATGAAAGCGCCATGTGGAGGAGCTGTGGTCCATGCCGAGAATAAATTCTCGATATCCTGCAGATGCGGGTACCTCTTTAATAGGGATTGTTTTATCTTGACGTCAAGATCTTGGAAGAGAATGGCTCCCAGGTGAAGGATGGCAAATTTTGGGTTGATGTGGGAGTCGACAATGGGGAAGTCCTCGAAGGGGAACTCGTGAACCGCGACACCGTTGCTGATCCCGTCCACATCAAACGACTGACGCGTTATATAGACATCCTCCATATCTTGAAGGGGTACAAAGGTGTAGCTATAGCTGTTTTCCTATACATAAAAAACAATGACAAGTCAGCTCTCTTGCCGCGTACAATTCAGGAGAGCCACTGGCATCCTCACCTTTAGGTCAATGAACGCGCTGCGTGGATGTATCGTGTCGTCCCTGATGTCCAAAAACCTGAATACATCCTCTTCGGTTGGCACCAAAACCCATTTTTTGTTCACATAAAGCGAATACATGGTCGCGCTCACTGATGACATCGTTAGCTTCACGAATAAACAACAAACGAAACAGAACTTACAGAAAAGGACATTACGACCCGTGTCGAGGTTCAGAGAACCCCTTCTCATACCCCATGCCCATTCTAACGAGTCCATCTAGCATATAGTAAGCCATAGAACGATTCAATGCGAGGATAAACGTTTATCACGAACCAAGTCTGGCTTCGCTGAAGCAAAATCGCGGTCGAATACGTGAGTTGGCACCACGGCCCCCATTGGTGAGCTATTTTCAATAATACAGCGTCCAAAATTTGGATCTGCATCTTTGGCGCGTCGAGCCACAGCTTCGGATATATATTTTATATGCATAGTCGTAGAATGGTGCAAGAAAGGACGTTCGAAGAATCGAAAACGAACGAAGCAGGACGCAAGAGTGGTGGATTACCATAAACGGCAGACTGGACATTTGTCAGTGAGATAAGATTCAATCTCCGCCACATCTCATCTTATCGCTTTGCTCACCGAGGTTCCGCCGCATCTTATCACTGGAAGTTATCCTGAAATGGTCGAAATACGTTTCGTGATCCAGCTTTCGTCCATCTCCCACTGTCAATGTGAGCAATGTAACGAGCCAAATGAGGGCCTAGGGTACATTGATGACGTCATCGCCACCGCTCCTGACCAGTCCTATAGGCCACGGTTAGGTTAAACGAACGCATGCCCGTAAACCCCAGATCGACCCTGCCTAATTGACTTGCTGCGTCAAATAAATGAATGGCTGGCGTTCTCGGGGCCTTATAGAGTTGAAAGCGGGGAAGTGGGGCGAAGAAGACACAGTCAAAGACAAAAAGACCTTGCAAGGTATGAATGTTGATGTGCTTTCATCGCTATATATGTAGACTAGTAATCTGAATGCGTCGAGGCGAGTGAGAGAAGATGTCAGACGGAAATGAGCGTTGGAACCTTGCGGCTCGAGTGACTGATTTGAACGTTGGCGTATTAATGAAAGCCCCAAATTAACTTGTTGTTTGGTGTGAATGATATTGGTTCATGGCCGCTTTATATCCAACTATGCATGATGATGAGCTCAAAAGGCAGAGAAGGAAGAGAAGAAAGCAAGAACATGCATAGATATTATATCGCTGTCAGACCCGTATCAGTGAACTTTGGAGTCTGTCAGAGGAACAATAAGAGAGAAGCGATAAGCAAGACGACAAACGTCGTCGGAGACTCGCATGTGGCGGCCCCAACCTGAATACGTTGAATGAGCTCCTCTTCATAGCACGAATGAAAAACACAATGTACCATCGTTTGCACACGCAACACCAACACCATGAAAAATCATTCATATTCCGAAATTGGGAAACCTGAAAGAAATAATAAACACATTAACATTTTCACCGGTACCGCTTGAGGCTCGAGGAAAAAATGGGTGGATATACAACACGAGGCTCTGATGCTCCGTATGGTAATATCATGGATACGGGATGTATATTGAGTTTTCCCGAGCACCAGTTCTTATTGTTTGGAGTCTATAGGTGGTACCGGTGTAAGCGCGACCAATCAGCTACGGGCTAGGAAGGTGTTAATTGTTAGCCTAAATAAGCTTTGAGTGTTGACAGAAAAGACTTACGAGGAATTGTTACGAGAGCCATTGGTGAACTCAATTCATGAGCAAAGGAGCCGCGAGTAGTTCTCAAAAAAAATTCTAAACCTCACGACATACACCAACCCAACCAGCCACTTTCTTATTGTCAAGTGGAGCCAACACAAACCCAGGGTCTCGCGGACGGAGAGGGTCGTCTGCAATAAGCACCAATTAAAATTTAAAACCTGTCGGCCTGATCCCGCGACGCGACGCGTCGGCGGAGGTCAATTATATAAAAACGGAAAAATCAAAGAAAGAAATTCGCGGAAAAAAAAGCAACGAGGCGGATTACGACAACGCATACATAAAATATTCGTTTTGCGAGGGTCGATAAATACACAACCATGAGTCAGCTTGTTAGAAAGGGTGGAGTGAAGACAATAAGAAATATTGCAAGCGAAATCGCAGGAAACAAAAGGCGAAAAAACGCCATTAAATTGGAGCGGAATGAGGCGACCTGGTGGAGATGCACGCATCAAAGAATTTCGCAAAAAAATGATATCATAATTTGAGAATAATTCAGAAAAATGCGCAGTCATTGAAGATACTTGGAAAGGAAGGGAAAACGCAACATGCAGGAACGCGTTGAGCGCAATCAAAAAACGAAGAACATGGCTAGACGCATCGCGGCGCCGGCGGAAAGTGAAGCAAAATTTTAAGGAAGCAAAAAAAATTGCAAGTGGTGGACGAAAAACTTCCATCAAAAGGTCGCTTAGACGATGGTTTCGTAGGTGGGTAGCCAGCGGTGGCCGTCGCCCATATACGACCCCAGGACCAAACACGAAAAATCGAAGCCGAAAAACGAAACACCAAAAAAATATAACTTGAACATCCACAACGAAAATCGCACCGCGATCATTGTCACACACAAAACCGAACCCAACCCAAAGTTACAGCACAGCATAACAGCACCCAACCAACTCCAGAGCAAAAAATACAAAGACTCAACATCGTGTATCACCCAACCCGAGAGTGCCTATGTAACAAGCACCCCAAAATTTGAACAGCTTTCATCCTAGCGCCCACAAAATCCAAGAACTTGAATTTGCAAAGAAGCGTAATAGCGTCGTGTCCCTGTGTGGGCAGACAACAGCCCTAAGAGACTATAACTTTAACCGTGATGAATATGAGCGGTACCGGTGAACCCTGATTATGGGTCCACTGTCCTGATCAGTGGGTAAGCAGGAAAGCGAGCGACGGCGAAGGGCATTAGGTGGGTGTGGTGTGGGCGGCATGAAAAAAGAGGACCAGAGGGCATCCGAGCCCAGTACTTGGTCGTAGTTGCCCAGAGTGACAAGTGAACGGAGACTAAGCAAATACCGTTCTAGGTTCACATATCCACACGGTACTCAGCGTATGAAGCGCCACGTATACGTGTAGAGCCCACAAAGCCCTTCAAATCGCCAAAAAATCAGCGATCCACGACTTGATCAGGACTAGTCGGAGGGGTTAGACCAACCACAATCATAAGAGCATAAGCCAGATTCACCGGAACCGTTCAAGAATCGACACGTATCAAGGCGCATACACTGAGTCGTGCCTGAGCCTCGTTCTGCTTTTGCCTTTGTTGAAAGTTTCCAAGGTTTGTGGTTAAGAATGTATGGTGTTTGATGGAGTGAAACAAGGTGTAAAATGGCCAGGTTCCGCTAAGATTAGTCCGAAACCTTGGCAGGCGGTATATCAGTCCACATCAAGAAGCGGTTGCCAGAAGTGCAGTAAACAGCAAAAAGCAGATACGAGCCAGATCCATCCACAGCATAACCCGAGTGAGGCATAGCACGATCGATATAAATCAATGCACAAAGAGACAATGCAGTGAAGACTGACAGACGTGAAAACGCCGTTTTTTCAAGACAGTGACATGACTCGCAGAGGTGCAGTGAAATGTCGGCTAGAACAATATCATTGGTCAACAGAATTAGATTTCGTCAGATGAGAGCTTCTGGTTGGCAGAGATGGTGACCAAGACGCCGTCATATCAGGACCCATTCAGTTCCTTTTTTTTCGATTAGGCATTCCAGGGAGGTCGATGGAATTGGGCAGGTAATGAGGACATCAGGTGGTTCGTGGGTTCACCCACAATGCGCTTTTTTTGGGCGCCTCGTTGCGGTTTTATCAGCCTCAAATCGATGGATGAATGTGCTGCTGACGGGGTGGTGGCGTTGAAAGCAGGCAAGAAATTTTACAGGAGACGACGGCGAAGGAGATGAGGACGATGGCAGGATGAAAGGATTTAGGGCAGGTGTCGGGAGATACCGGGCCTGGCAGTGGCCGAATGCGGGTGCATATACCGTACTGGACCTGATGTTCGTCAGTTGCCGTAATTCGTCAGG
>NHTK01005848.1:0-21097 GCA_002938355.1 Panaeolus cyanescens | reverse complement strand
TTCTCTTCAACTTCCCTCTATGCAAACTCTACGCGAACTCTTTGATGAGCAGTCTCAATTCTCGTAAAGGATGGAAATACGGTGGTAGCAACATGGGTGGTGAATCCGATGGAGTTCTTAGCACTCCTGGAAACCTGAAGCGCACCGGCCCGACTTCGAGTGTTAAACCTGTAAGCATCGAAATTTTGCCGTATATCAATATTACAATTTGCTCACAACACATTTTTACAACGCTTAGAACGACATCATCAATATCGACTCGAAGCCGTCACCCGAGGTATTCGTCCACGTCGAATCCCACGAACTACGGGACGTACCTGGCGGCGAAAAGAGAAACTACAACACCTCTCAATCCAACTCTTCCGTTGATAGATCACACGAAGAAAAGTGGACGGGCGGCCAGGCTTGGTCAGGGCCCTAAACGACGCGCTGTGTCCTTTTTTGCCTCAAGTACTTACTCTAACTTCGTTTCTCGCGGACGTTAATTAAAAAAATTCTATACATATTTATATAGGTTATACCTGCTATTAACCTTCAATTTTTACATTCGACTAGATAGCACGTATTACCCATATGGATTCCAGAAATGCAATATGAGCTTAATGTATGTAGCCGGCTCATTTCAAGAATTTACGGGCTCGTATATTAATTGAAGTAAACAAGACACAGGTTAGCAATATAACGTTCAACAGGTGGTGATACATAGATTTTAGAAACAAGTCAAATACAAATGGATGTCCCATCTAACGAGAGATCGATGCAGCAGCCTTGATTCCTGCATCACGGAAGGTCTCTAGGGCTGCCCATGCCTTCCCGGAGAAGACGCTCTCGCGGGCAAGCTGGGTACCCTCCACAAAGTCTTTTGCGATACCAGCGACTACCAACAGAGCGGAAGCGTTCATCGAAACGAAATCCAAAACGGGTATAAGTTTTTGAGGGAGGTCGCTCCCGGACGTGAGAAGTGCTTTGAAGGTCTCCGCGTTCTCCTCCGGTCCACCACCAGCGACGGCACTCAATGGATGCTCAGGCAGACCAAAGTCCGCAGGTCTCAGAACCTTCTTCGTGATCCTGCCGTTTTTGAGTTCCCAGACGTGAGTTGGCCCTGCACAGCTGATCTCGTCAAGCCCTTCATAACCACAAACTACCAAAGCATGTTCGACGCCGCCTTCTCCAACTGATTGGGCAAATGTTGACCCAATTTCGGGCACGGCAACACCGAGAACCATTCCTTTAGGTCGTGCAGGATTGATCAAGGGACCCAACACGTTGAACATGGTGCGGAATGGAAGGGCTTTGCGATATGGGGTGATAGACGCCATAGCAGGGTGATAGTGGGGAGCAAGAATGAAGGTGAAGGGAATTCGGGGGATAGGCATGGGTGTCCCAGGCGTCGGGGCAGTAAATAAGCAATCAAGAGCTTCTAATAAATCTGCTGAGCCAGAGGCAGAAGTGGAGGCTCGACTACCATGCTATGATGAGATGAAGTATCAGGATGGGTAATGCTAGATAAGATAACGGGCAAAAACTCACTTTGATGACTCTAGCACCTGCACCGGCTGCCACGATGGCAGCAGCAGTGCTCACATTGAACAAATTGAAGCCATCGCCACCTGTTCCTACAATATCAACCACAAAGTCATCTTCGGTGCCTTCGACAGCGGCCTCTAGAGCCCTCTCTCGGAGTACTGCAGCCGCTGCGGCCAATGATTCTGGCCTCCTTTCTACACGATGAATGTGCAAAGCAGTAAGGAATGCGCCAATCTGTGATGGGTGCAGGATGTCTGGGGTAAATAAATGGTTGAGGGCATACTTCAAGTCCTCTGGACCGAAGTATTCTGGTGTCTGCACCAATTTGGTGAGCAGTGGTCGGAAGGTCTGGGAACTATATTCCGTTGGCATTGTTTCTTCTTCCAACATGGTTAGAGGTGCTCTTTAAATAGTCCTGTCGAGGTTAAGTGGGGTATAGAGGTTTAGTGGAGTGGTTAGTGGTATCTCGAAATGGCCCGGACTTCGCTTTGTTGCCGAAATAGATATCTACTCACGGAAAATATTTGTATCGACCGATCGTGTCCGACACAATTCCGTCCGCCACAAATGACTCACTTCGAGAATTAACTTCTGTTTAGACCATCTCGAGGTTACTTACCCTGCTCCAAAAATCACCCTAGAGGGCGAAAGAAATGGATACATTTCGGCGGAATAGCAGTTTTCGTCGTGGCTCAGGACCAAAGAAGGGGAACCCCTGTCTTCTTTCACCTTATGGTGTCTCTTCATATCCCCTCAAAAAGGCTGAAAGAATCCCAAAGATGTCAGTTTGCATCGGGCGTGAGGATACAACGACCATTTGTAGTAAAGCAATGCGACGAGAAAGCGCGAAGATTCACGAAATGCGTGGGTATTGAACGACTTGAATCGGTATAAAACCGTGGAGCGTTATCTCATCTAAAACAGAGAATGAAACTATGATAAATATAACTGCTAGAACGCACCATTACTAGTATTCTACACCCGCCACAGAACAGAAGGCCTTGGGCTGAAGCGTGGATGTCATTGTCAATGTATACGACAATATGTTACCTGAACAAGAGACGAAGAGTATCACACTCTTTCGCGTCCTTTCTGATCGCATTGCCCGACTGAAAGGTCGAACACAACTGGATTACTTTTCACTGGATTTAGAACTCTATGTAGCACGGATTCAATTACTGATAAATCATGAAATGAGTAATCGAAGGTTTCCATTTCTTTCATTTAGCAAGTAATTCGCCTTATAGTTTACACTTTCTTCTATTTAATACGTATCCATGTGTGGCAGGATTTATGGAAGTGCTAAAAACGCCGTCTTGAGCTTATCAAAGTTGGGTGTTCCAACACCGGTAACAGGGTCCCAGCCTGTAGTAGCTGTAAACCCAGCAGTTCCTAAAGCGAAATAAAAGCATCAGCGGGCATATTTTTGCCTTCAAGAAAGTATTAGGTACGTACCGCAGCCTTGATTGCCACCACTGGTAATGTCGTTGAATGCTCCCGCAAAGCTAGCAGAGTAAATCTAGTCGGCCATTAGTATTTGAAAATGTTATTTCTGTCTCCAGAAAACTCACAGAGGGGTTGATGAATCCAACAGGACCTTTCCCTGCAGCAATACGTGCGTCATTGATCAAGGTGATTAAAGAGCCGACAACTGGTGATGAAGCAGAGGTTCCGAAAACGAGACTGAACGTTCCATCGATTCCAATAACATAATTGGCTCTGAAGATCGTTGAGACAAAAGAAAATGAAACTAGATATATATATATATATATATATGGTACGCACCCGTTGGCAGACAAGTCAGGGAAAGCTCTAACTTTGCCCGTGTTGTTGAACTGTGCGGAGGTGAATGGCGGTGGGTGATTTTTCAAGAAGTTGGTAACGGCAGTTGCCTGATAGGATGGCATACTGTTCGCAAATTAATATTGGTCAATTCGAGACCACCTCAGAAAAAAAAGTACATACGGGAAGATGTTGGAGAAACCTCCACCCGAGAAAATAACTTGCTCACAAGCACCCTCAGGGTCATTCACAGTGGATCCTGGGTTAACCTGCGTTGCGCCAACAGCCGTAACGAATGGGCAGGTGACCTGGACGCAAACGTGAACATGAGAGGGGCAACATACGCTTTGCAGAGTAGACAACTTACTGGGAATCCTGGGTTGAATTTTGTACCGCCTCTGTTCACAGCTTGCCCTAAAGACAGTCTTAGACGGTTTGCTTATTGGTGCATGATGCTGTCCTCACCTCTGGAGTTCAAGCAAACCCCTCCTCCTCCAGCTACACCGTCGTCACCACTGCTATATAGAACAGTGCTTCCGAGCATGCCGAGCTTGGCGTATTCCGTGCACTGACGGTTGGCAAATGCGGGGGTCACGCTGGCCTCATCTTGTCCATAAGAAACGGATACAACAAAAGGGATGGGTGTGATCCCGCAGGATTCAGGTCCATCGAATCCTCCTTTAGCGGTGTCAGGATAAATGCCATCCTATAAGAAAGCCAAACTAAATCATTGCAAATTTGGATACGGAATATATTGCATACCTGTGTCGGGTCATCACCTCCCTCAAATGTGCAGAAGGAACCGTCAACAGCGTCAAGCCAGTTATCGAATCCAGCGCCTTCAACAAGGTCACCAGTTTGAAGCAAAGTGATGGGTTGGGGTGCAGTCAAGCCCATGGCGTATTCAAGATCAAGGTCACTCTCTCCATTGAAGTCAAAGCTTTGCTGCGTAGTCTGCACAACAGCTGAACGAGGACATATGTATGAGAATATTTATATTTAATAATAGCAGCACACGCACCTCCGTCAATCAAAACATTGACAGGTCGAACACCGACAAGGCTAGGAGAAAAGTTTCTAAAGAACAGATCGAGATCGCCACCCAAAAATGCCTGAGGGGTGAACTCCACTGCAAATAGTTTTGATAAGCAGCTGACATATGATCGACATGTTAAGAACCTACCGATGCCATAACTGTTCTTTGAAGTGGCAACAGGGGTATAGTCAACATTGTACAATGCCCTGAGGCAGTCCAAGGTGATCATTTGGTCGCAATTTTCCAAGCTAGGTGTGATAGTGACCGCCTTGGAGGATTTCTTGGGGCCATTGCGAGCAGAAGGCATACCAAGACCTCCACCGCGTTTCTTGATGGCCATGGGAGAGGGTCGCTGGTTAAACTGCACAGTGGGTCTGATCAGGTCGATGTGTTCACGGATGTGAGCGGGGACAGAGTAATTGTGGCAGCCTGTTGATAATTACTCGGTCAATATCACGCTGCTAAGTAAGTGACCTGGAAACCAACCAAATTGTTCTGCGCCTGTCTCTGCATGTGTGTAGACATGATACTCAGTATTGAGCAGGTCTTCCACTTCAGCAGTGGTGGCGTCGACGGAGATCCAGCCTTTGTTTGCCGAGATCTTGAGGCGATCACGAGAAATACCAGAGTCGGTCAGCCAATTGACGACGTTGGAAAGGGTCTCCTTGCTTGGGGAAAAGGTCTCGATGATTTCATCGGGAGAGAAATGCTTTCCGAAGTTGGGTGACTCTGGATGAGAGACTGACATGAGCATCTCTTCGACCTTGTGCAGGTTCTGTTGCGCAAGACCAAATCGCATAGGAAGAATCTTGTTGGCATCAAGACGGTGCGAGAGAATCCAGTCAACAGGATCTATTGCACGTTTCTCATGCAGGACATGAGGGGAACGGCGAGATGGAGCAGCGATGACTAGGCCCGCAAGGGACGCTAGTAAGGAGAGGTTTACAAACATGGCCGGTGCTACACCTGGGGACACTGAGGTCCTTCACGAAAGGGCTATTGCATTTTTATACAGATGGACGAGCCCATAACTCGAGGTGAGAATAAAATTGGATCAGAATTTCACGAGTCCATGTGCATGAAGAGGCTACCCTTTGAATTCTACCAGGTCCAGGATTGCAGGTTATGACGATTTTTTCCTAGGAACCCTTGTTCGCTAGAGCAGAGGCAATAAAAAAAGACCAGGTTGTTTCGGCAAAAAAAGCACGCGTTATCCTTGAGAAAATCGCAGGCGGGCTAACTATAGACTAAGAGCGAATCATAAACAGGCTGAAGTGTGTCTGGTTTGCCCAATGATTGTTGTGGTCCAATAAATGTGCTATTCACCTTCGTTCAACGTAGAAGGCGGTGATACGAGACGATGTTGTGCCGTTCGGACGCGTGCCTCTTTTTGGTGAGCTTAGTGAACGTAATACCTTTCATCCAAGGTGCTGGGATGGGACCGGTACGCGAACCGCGAATTGCCAGGTGAAAAAAGCTCCATAAAACGGTAACGAGGAAATGAGCAGAGAGGCCTATTCCTGAGGCATTCCGTCCTTGAGTTACTGTCAGTTTGTTCTGCAACAAGAATTTTATCCATGGGACTTCAGAACTTCAAGCATATGGTCATCGTGAAGACGGGGTATCTCGTGTGATAAAGATATGCTTAGACCTGTGCATAGAGATAAGTGAGCTATATTAGAATCAAGCCCAATGTGATTCCCTTTACAATATTCAGGAATATACCTGGTCGAAAGTATCAAGACTCACATCGTCATGCTGTCGCTCGTAGGTATGAGGCAAAAACTGCTCCGTTTGGTGGGATCCGCGGTGTGATTTATTACTAGTAGCGTACACCGACGTCTATTCGTTTATCGCTACTCGCATATACAATGGCCGGACATCGCATTGAGTTGTTATTATTGGATTCATGAGGCAGCAGAAAACCATTCATGGTGGTTTACAGAAACGATCAACCGCAGTGAATGGGACCCAAAGTGCTTAGAATCAAACATATACAACGTCCCATAACAAGAATATTTACCCCTATCTTTTCAGTCATGGGAGTGCAAGTTGTACTGACAGGTAGTAAGCAAGAATATTTATCGCAACTCGCGTAACAAAATATACATCGATACCATTGGCGCGATAAGACAGATATACTCGCTAATAATACAAGTTGGATGTTCGATAAACTGTTCTAAGGCAGTACCAACGCAAGCGTAATCAGTTTCGTGAGGTTCGGGGTGCCGACACCTGAATAAGTTGAGAAAGGTATTAAATAAGTCTGAAATGTTCACAGAAGATTGCAAATATACTTACCAGTAACTGGGTCCCATCCAGTAGTTCTATGAGAAGAAAATGTGTTAATCAGCGATAACAGAATACAAAGTTCACGAGCTTACGCAGTGAATCCAGCCGTCCCTGATTTTTATACAGTTAGAGATGAGCTTCAATAGGGGTATGATGGTCCTATTACTCACCGCATCCTTGGTTACCACCTGATGTGATATCATTAAAGGCACCCCGGAATAATGGTGAATAAATCTTTGGCGCTGTTCAACTGACTGCAATCAGGGTCGCGGTACTAAATCACATACCAATGGGTTCAAGAATCCAACGGGCTTCTTTCCAATAGCCAGACGAGCATCATTTACCATGGTTATAATTGAGCCAACAACTGGCGAGGACGCAGATGTCCCAAAGACAAGGTTGAACTCTCCGTCGATAGCTAGAATCTGGTGAGCAGGCGCTCACAATACGGACTCACAAGTTGAAACATACCTATCACATAATTGGCACTGGAAGAATATTAATGACACTTTAGACCTCGGTTCACTATTGGCCGACAAAGCAATATTACGTACCCGTTGGCAGAGATATCAGGGAATGCTCGAGCCTAAGGAGCGTCAGCAAAGATATAGTATGTACAAGAGGAAATTCTTACATTGCCGCTGTTGTTGAACTGTCCATTTGTGAAAGGTGGAGGATGGTTTTTCAGGAAAGAGCGGACATCATTCGCCTGGAAAGAAGGCATTCTAGAATTGATGGAGAATGAGTAATCATCACGACGATCGAGGTTCAGTTCTGCGCGCCTGACTGAGACTCACGGGAAGATATTGGAAAATCCGCCACCTGAGAAGATAACTTGTTCACATGCGCCCTCCGGGTCGTTGACAGTACTTCCCGGGTTGACCTGTGTCGCTCCAACTGCAGTAACAAAAGGGCACGATGCCTGCAGGTATATGTATGAGTGTATTATATATAGAAACAAGCGTGCTCGGCGTACTGGGAAGCCAGGGTTGAACACTGTTCCTCCTGGGCCTTGCGAAGGGTCGACAGGATTATCTGACAAGACAAAGGTATTAGTAAACTCTAACATAAAGATATTGGGGAAACGCACGGTTTGCATCTAAACAGACACCTCCGTTGCCTGCCACACCGTTATCTCCACTGCTATGGAAGACCGTAGTTCCCATCAATCCGAGCTGCAGACACAGAAACAAATGAGAAACTTGAATACGATCAATAACCAACATTGACAGGCATGTATACCTTGGCATATTCAGCACATTGTCTGTTAGCAAATGCAGGAGTAACAGTTGATTCGTCTTGCAAGAATGAGACGGAAACGGTGTGGGGAGGGGCCACGATTCCGCATGATTCTGGTCCCTTGAATCCACCAGGGAGGGGATCGGGATAAATGCCATCCTAATGATAAACGGTATTAACACCAATATTACAAACCAGGCAGCAATTTGGAACCTGATTAGGATCATCACCGCCTTCAAATGTACAGAAAGAAGCATCGACAGCATCAAGCCAATTATCAAAACCGGCGCCTATGCAAATCATGCCAAGATATTAGCTTAAGAGCACGGATGCGGACATGAGCGTGAGACTTGCCCTCAACAAGATCGCCTGTCTGAAGGAGAGTGATTTGCTGAGGGGCACTTAAACTCATGGCATATTGCAAGTCGAGGTCACTTTCACCATTAAATTCGAAGCTTTGATTGGTGGTTTGAACCACGGCTGTCATAATAGTTATCTTAGCACCAAACAATCGACTCGAAATTGTTGGGTATACGAACCTCCATCAATCAATACAGCGGTTGGTCTGACGCCGACCAAGCTCGGAGAGAAATTCCTGTGAGGGAGTATTAGCAAGCTTCTGGAAGCATATGTATGGACATAAATTTACCTAAAAAACATATCCAAATCGGTGGCCAAGAACGCTTGAGGGGTAAACTCAACTGCAGGCATCTTGAGGATAGAAGTCAACGAAAACAATAGAGGATTCCACGTACCGATTCCATAGCTGTTCTTCTTAGTCGCCACAGGTGTGTGCTTTATGGAATAAAGTGCTCTCAAACAGTCAGGGGTGATAAACTGATCACAGTTCTCGAGGTCCGGGGTTATCTTGACTGCCTTAGAGGATGCCCTCTTT
Source organism: Panaeolus cyanescens (assembly GCA_002938355.1). NCBI lineage: Eukaryota > Fungi > Basidiomycota > Agaricomycetes > Agaricales > Panaeolus > Panaeolus cyanescens. The sequence continues at coordinate 12,326 of NHTK01005848.1, read as the reverse complement.
GGACCGTTGAAAATAGATGGCTTGCCCAAACCGCCACTGCGACGTTGCAGAGAGTTGAAGGACGGGAGACGTTGGTTTGAGTGGACGGTCGGCCTGATTATGTCAATGTGCTCCTTTACATGAGCAGGAACAGAATAGTGATGACACCCTGTCAAAAAATCTTCAGCATCTCGCATTTTGTCATCATTAGCGGGCCTACCAAGATTTTCCTCTCCAGAAGAATGAGAGAAAACATGATATTCGGTCTGAAGGAGTTCTTCCGCCTCAGAAACAGTTGCATTGAGATAAATCCAGCCTTTATTTCCAGACAGGCGAATACGATCTCGAGAGATACCAGAGTCCACAAGCCAATCCATAACGGCGTTGATCGACTCTGCGCTAGGAGCAAAGGTTTCCATGACCTGTTCTGGTGTATAGTGTTGGCTGTACTTTGGTGACTCTGGGTGAGATACTTCGAGGAGTAGCTCCTCAAGGCGGTGGATATTCTGTTGCGTAAGACCAAACTTCATGGGTAAAACAATGTTAGCATCGAGTCTCCTGCTCTGCACCCATTCGGGAGATAGAGCTGCTCGCCGTTCATGCACTACATGAGCAGAGCGACGAGAAGGTGCCGCGATGGCAAGGCCTATAAGCGACAAGGAGAGCAAGAGGCGCATCTTGAGAAGCGACTGGCATTCCGCAGTACAGACAAAGCGTCTTTAAAGCTCTGAGTTGAAGGTCATGGCTTGAATAAACCATAGTCAGCTGCAATCTAAATTTGGCTGTGAGATGGGTACCGCCTACAAAAAAAAACTTTCCCGCTTCAAATGCATCCACGAGGTGCATGTAAAGAATACTAGATTTCTCAATGACAGTGTGAGGTATACCAATATGTCTTCAAAACCGAAACTTGGGTATGATTTTTATCCCACTACCGTCCCCATGAACTGCACCAGTCTCAACGTCGACGAGGAAACAGTTGAAGGAGTGAGCATAGGGTACCTTGCCTAATGTATGGCATGCTTGAATCCCCTTGAGTTTGACATGCACCTGCTCTGTAAGTGTTGATAAGCTTTTTGACAGAGTTCGGTTAGTCAGACGATGAGAAGAAACTTACGAAAAACGTCTATTTTTTGATAGTCTGAGAAAGCCAAGTCGAAGATATTCATGGTCTCTTGCTTAAAACCAGCCTGGATATGCCACCAGCCTTAAAATAGACCTGGCGTATTAGGACAAATGGGTCGTAGTCCCTCTAAATTTACAGAGCGAGCACAGGGGAAGGAGGAATCATAGAACAGTTTAATTCTATTGACCTACACTCTACAATTGTCAAGGTTGAACACGAGGACGTCTTCAGCACCAATTGCCACAAGTTCGTCCATGACCTGTGCTAGCCGCTTTTTCTCCACCATTACGCTCACAGCTACCCAGCCTTCATCCTCCAAGGGGCTGATTGTAGGAGCCCTTCTACCAGGGGCAATTTGTGTGGCTTGCGTTAACCTGTCACGAGAAATATTATACTGGCATACGACATATTTATCTGCCGCGATGACACCAGCAATTCGCTTTGTGATCATCTCGATGAGCGCAGATAGGTGTTGATGTTTAGGTTGTGAGGATCGAATCAGGACGGCTTCTGTGGGTAAAACTGTGGCTATAGCATGGAGGCCCGCGGCCCTCATTGTGTCTCCAGATTCTGTAATATGTAAATTAGGTATGAAGGAGGCATTAGAATTTATGTAGACGTACCAACGAGATCGACTGAGACGGAAGGAGTCAGAAAGTCGTACGACCGTTAAGAAGAGAACACGCACCGATGCCATCAGCTAATCCTAACGCACAAGCAGCCTCTACACTCCCGCCCACGTATTCAATTTTGGTTCGGTTATCACCTGTTAAGCCGAGTTTATCATCAATCTTCTTGAAATACTCTCCAGCAAGGACTTCGAAGCTGGTAACGACGCGCTTTCCGGCGAGATCTTCAACGGACTTGATGGGGCCTGCTTCTGGTACTTGAACTTGTAATGAACACTTCCCAAAGCCTAGACGAAGCTCTTCTGTAACATAGTTTTGCATCTCGGCCTCAAGGATGACGTCGTGGCCAGTGATTCCAAGGTCGACATTACCCTTGCCGACGAAAGATGGGATATCAGATGCTGGAAGAAAAACGCTAATTCTTGAATTAGCACTTGAAGTGATGTTGAAGAATAAAATATTCACAGAGCGATGGGGTGATTTAGTGAAACACAGACGTCTAGCCTGTTGTGCCTTCTAAATTGAATATCAGCCCCTGATCCAGGATCAGAACAGGGCCATTTGCTTTCAAAAAATGTTCATTACCAGCCAGCAATGAGAGACACTTTTCGTGCAATCTTCCTGCGCGTAATCAGTAGGACGTTCGATGTGAATCAAGTACAGCAATTGTACCTTTTTTCGGAATTGCAAAAAGTAATCGACCTTCCAGAGCCTCTGCGTCTTAAAATTAAAAGATCAGTTTTGAATGTATATTAAATTATTTAATGTGCTCACTCATAATAATCAAATCTTTTTTATGAGTGCTAGGTTGAGGATGAAGGGGAGAAGAGGAATTTGCGATAACAATGAGCTGGTCATCGTGGTGATGTCCGCCTAAATTTCCGAAATCAATATTTCAGTGGCGGTGCCCAGGTCCGATCAACCCGATCAACGACGAGCAGCGACTCTTTGACATCGACGCTCACCATTCTCCTTGGAAGACACTTGGGTTACTGTTGAAATCGTTGAAAGCATTTCGACAAAGGTTTATTGTTCTGAAGCTGGCTTTTATATCTTTGATTTTTCCGAAATGTTGTCATATTTCGGAATTTCGACACACGTTCAGGTCCAGGTTCTGCACTGATTCGCTGTCTTATCCACCCAATGAACGGTCTTGAACAGCCTTTTTTGCAGAATATTACGGCGTTATACCTTCACAGGTTCTCCTGCCCTTGAGAATTGTGTCCGATCAACCCCGTTTCTCGGTGGAATGGACAATGCGGATGCCAGGTATTTCAAAGCACTGACGTTTTGCTAGTGTAACTTCCACCAGGGGCTATACAAAGTCGGGCTGTTGTGAGTGTTAGTACGAAGGATTCTACTGCAACTCATTCATTCAATAAGTAAATATCTCCAACGTTTCTAGTGGTATTGTAAATTTTTTCACCATGATCCTGCTTCATTCCCGACTATTGGATGAGAGAAAACGACCTTCGACTTCGACTTCGAATTCCACGAAGCGAGAGTTTCTATCATCTTACGCTATTCCAGAGTTAAAATTACGCCTATCCATATCATTCATGCCTATTGGAGTCCCTTTACTGCGAATGTTGTTGGGTCACGAGCTTATCCAGTGACCTTGACACATGTCAAAGAGGATTAGACGCTGAATCGATGATATAAAGCATTCGTCCAATGAACGACCTACTATCCCTCTCTCTCTCTCTGAACTCTTTCATGTCTCAATATCACCAGTCACCATGGAGGAACACAGCTCCGTCAGGCAGGGGTGGATGGAACCAAAACTCTTCTACCCGTCCACCCTTCTCGAGAGGTCAGCGAGCAGACCATACCGCTAGCACGAGGTCCAACGTCAAGTTCACTCCTCGCGATATAATGGAGGGGCTCGACAACACGATTGTTAAAACGTTCACTGTGCCCAAGTATGACCGTGACTGCGATCAAGAGGATATAAAAATTCAGCAACTTGCGTACATTGGTTCTTACAATTGGGTTAACGCTCCCCTTAATCAACCCACCGTTATTGTCCCTGGTATGTTCTGGTGACATGTTTCTCTTATCGTCTACTCAACAATTTCATTATAGGTTCGCCTCCACATTGGCAAAATCGATCCCTTCCTTACACAATTCCACCCGACATGGGTATGCATTTCGTAGACCAGAATGGATACCGAATGGGTAGAACAGTTCTTCTCCCTTTGATTTCAGCAGTAAACAAAGTCCAGGAGTCGAAAAGCGCCGAACCATTTGACTGGGCTTCCGTTGACTTTGTCACTGACAGAAATGGGTTGAGAGCCCTATCCCGATGGGTCTCAGGAAACAGCAATCGCAACTTTCGAATTGACCTACAACTGGCAGGCAACAAAACCGTCCTTATGAATCGGTGGTCCGAGCTTTACCAGGAGCCCTTCAGTGGTCGAACATACGGCTTCAGCTTTGAAAAGGCGTCGACTACACCAGGTCCTGGATGCAAGTCGTCGACGGGTCATCATCGGATTGTCACCTACGTAAGTACCTCTGGCACTATTTGCCCCGCACACTGCTCAAAGAACGAATCAGGACCTCAATGGTTTGAAGATGGTTGTTCGCTTCGAAGTCGATGCCTGCCTTCCTCCCCCCGCTAAATATCCTCGAAAGAGTATATCTAGCATCGATGAGCTCGCCAACTCCATTGGGTCGATGAGTCTCAGCCAATCATCCTCTCCCCCGTCGTACAATTTATCTCCCCTCACAATCCTCGACGGCGGCATACAGATTTCACATGCATCAGTCATCGAGCTTACTACTCGATCCAAAACCAGCATCACGAACTACGGCTTTGACTGGAAAGAAGCATACCCGCAACTTTTTTTCTCGCAGACTGGACATCACTACCTCGGGATTCACCATCGGGGTCACTTCACCGAGGTACAAAAGCGTAAATTAATTTCGGATGAGCTTCAGGCAGTCGAGCAAGAAGCGCAGAAGGACCTCAAGAAGGTTCATGCCACGCTTAAACTTATCAAAGAGCTTGTGGTTGCCCATGGCAAAACCGGGAGACTCACGTTGGTTTGCCGCAATGGAGAGTTGTCGGTCTACTCTCGGCGCAGTAACGAAAGCTGCCTCCCAGATTCTGTTATGGAGTTGTTTAATTCTCCGAGCCCACCTGAGGAACTCGGAGATGGCAAAGAAACAAGCGAGGATCACGCTTCCCCATCGCACGGGGATGGTAAAGACGACTGAGAGTGGAATAGTTTTACGTCTGCATCTGCTATGCAATTTTTTTGTCTACACCAAAACGTATTTCGACGGCTATGATTCATGAACTAAATGCGAATTATATTATTTGATTCTGCCCACTACCTATGCATGTTGAAGTCAGATCTAGAGAGCTAGGCGAGTCGTTAACCTCAGCTTTCGAGTCCACAAGCTGTGCTTTGTGACATTTCACTGCGTGTGTGAAGACGATTGACCGAGAGCCAATGAAATGCCAGTGGGGCATTCAGCCAGCTGAAGGAATAGACGCCCAAAGCGATGGGTTATAAGAGGGTTCGAGGTCCTCTAATCATCCTTCTTTAGCACTTCCACAACATATCTACATTCTAACTACATAGCATCTTAATCGCGAGACAATGGCCACCACGGAAATTCAAGAAAATGCCAGACCAGTGTTCCCCATACCAAGGATCAAACAGCAGCATAGGAAGTACGACATCGACAACTTTCGTCCAAAGTTCAACTCCATGATGATGCATGGATTACTTGAAGATGTTATTCAAACGATCAGAGTGCCTCCTAAATCAAACAAGACGTATAAACTTAGAGAGAACATCGCCTTGAACGACGTGAAGCACATAGGGTCGTACAATTGGATCAAATCACCTCCTGATGAGCCGGCGATTATAGTACCTGGTAAGTCGTCGTCCACTACAACTCTAATTATATCACTAAACTTTTTCGAGGCCATCCTGCGTACTGGAAGGAGAAGCCACTTCCATACGATGTTCAGCCGGATACTGGGTCCTGGCCAGTTGATGAACACACCCTGCGATTACCCGCTGCTCCATTCCTTCCGCTCATCGTCGCTGTAAACCAAACGCAAGAAGATCGATGCAGCTCATCCTTTGATTGGTCATCAGTCGACTTCATAGTATCGCGTAACGTTTTGAGGACTCTCACTCGTTGGACCCGATGTCGGCCCAGAGACAGCTTCAGGATTGACGTAGATCTTGTGGGCGAAAAGACGGTGCTGCTCAATCGATGGTCTGGACAGGATTCAGAAGGAGAGTTTGTCGGCAACACCTTTGGTATCAACTTCGAGAAAGAGTCTACCACCGCGGGAGAAGAATGCGACAATGCGACTGGAAATAACAAGGTGATTTCATATGTGAGTCGTTCTTCCTATTGATTGTACAAAGATGGTTACTCACCCAAAGCTTGACAAGAACATGAATGGGCTCAAGATGGTCGTGCGGTTCGAGTCAAATGCGTGCTTAGAAAGGAACCAGCCATTGAATGAAGATGGATCAGATGCAATTGAGGATTTAGCAAGTCGTTTGGAGCATGTCGATCTAAAGCAGGTCTCGTCAGTTGTCGAAATGAAAGGGCCTCTCAAAGTCATCCATTGCGGCCAGTTTTCAGTAGATGATTCTATTGAAATCACCACACGTTCAGTCAACAACCTGACAAGGAATGGATTTGACTGGCGTGAAGCCTATCCACAGTTGTTTTTATCGCAGACGAAGCATCACTATCTCGCAATCCACGAAAAAGGCCATTTTATGAAGACAGAAAAGCGGACCCTCGAGTCGTACGAGTTCAAGAGAGTCGAAAAGGATGTTCAGGGAGATTTGAAGAGGCTACACGAGATTCTCCTGACGATTCAGGAGCTGATGAGAAACAAGGCAAATGGGACCAAGTTGAGCTTAGTCTGCATTAAAGGTAGTCCAAATAACCTGCGCGTATATTCTAGAGCTTCATTGGAGGAGTGCTTGCCAGACTTTGCTATGCGCCATTTTACAGAGTAGACAAATAGTATGGATAGAAATGTAGTCGCGAGCCTGAGAGTAGTAACACAAGCGGAACATACAAATCACAACATCATAATACACGCTTCTTGAACTTCGACCTCAACCACCATGATTATTTAAAATATTGTATAACTCTGGCTTATCATATCTGCGGCCCATAATCTGCTTTTACACGGTTCAAGCTCGATTTCGTGTTGATAATGTGGTCATCCGACCTGCAACCGCCTGAACATTTTCGTTTATACCGCCAACAGGCAGTGAGAGAGAGAGAGAGGATTCTAGTGTTTTTCCCAAAACTTCCGCCTGCCGAGGGACATGGGAAGTCGCACAAGCGAGCTATGTGCGCTGCTCCTCGGAAGCGGATCCTGCCTTCTCCGCCCATGCCACCAACTCTATCAAGTAGCCCACTTTGCCCTGAACTTCTTCGTCTTTTCAGCCATTTTTATCTTGTTCTTTGTCAACATTTCATCTACTTATGTAAAGAAGATGACTTACTGCCATCTAATCCCCATTTCGTGTACCCGACTCGCACGAACATCTCTAGGTATCCTGGACGTCAGGGAAATGAACGGTGTAGCCAACAACTGTGTTAAGATCGATGTGTTGCAAGCACAGCGAAGCACGAGTTATTTAGTGGGATAGCTTTCTGTTCAAAAATAAGTAAGCCATCCTCTCTTCATATGTAAAATCTCATTTAACAAGCGAGATAATTATAGCACTCTTTCCCAACGCCTTTGTCCGCCGCATTGCAAAAACCCATGCCTTTCAATCTCTGCCATAGAATTCCAAATATCTATTACGCCTTCTGCAAGAGATAAGCAGCAAGCCATTTTCTTCGCGTGTGATCTCAAAGTCCCCTCTCGACTATAAATGAAGTGCTATACTCGACAACCTGCCCTTGAGAGCTCCTGACCCTCGTTTCGACATGCTGCGGTCAACAGTCAGCCTTGCCTTCCTTATAGCTACTGCCCTCGCAGTCCCTACCAGACGCTCTAATCATGTTCTTCATGAGAAGAGGGCCATGGAGCCAAGGGGTTGGACCAAGGTCGGGAGAGTAGACGGCGCCCAGGTTCTGCCCATGCGATTTGGTCTTGTCCAACAAAATCTCGATAAACTAGAAGACCTTCTTATGTCGGTCTCTCATCCTGATTCTCCACAATATGGCAAACACTTTTCGGCAGCAGAGGTCGCCAGCACCTTTGCCCCTGGCGAGGAAACGATTGCAGCTGTCACTGAATGGCTGCTGGAATCCGGCATTGAACGGGATAGGCTCCGTTTATCGACTGACAAAGGATGGATACACGTCAATGCGTCGGTCAGCGAGGTGGAAGATCTGCTCAATACTGAATACCACATTTATGATCATCCCAATGGCGCAAAGCAAATCGGTACGAACTATCTGCTAAAGCTCAGGCCAAATATCTCACTCTTCACCTTTCTTTCAGGCTGTCATAATTATTCTGTCCCAGCCCATGTCCAACCACATATTGACTTTATTAAACCTACCGTGCAGTTCAATCACAGAGCTGGTCCTAACATGAAGCAAAGGCGTTCAACCCCTATCAACACCGACTTGGATGGCCTCCGCATGGCAGATGTTGATGTCACCATCACACCTTCTCTAGCTAATTGCGACAAAATGATCACTGTCGACTGTCTACGCGCTCTTTACAACTTCAACTACAAGCCTGTCTCGACCAAGAAAAATACCTTTGGAGTTGGTACGTTATTTTCATTTTTAAAATTTGAGCATATTTTTTACATTCAATCTTTCTGCAGTTGAATTTACACCTCAAGCATTTTTGGGCGGAGATCTTGATCTCTTTTTCAGAAACTTCTCCCCTAGCCTTGTCGGCGTACGACCAAAGTCTGTCCTTATTGATGGAGGTACGTGTCACTGTCTGAGTATCATCGATATCCCATAACTAAAAATGCCGTAGCCGTTGTTCAGACCCAACAGCAAAGCTTCAACTTTAATGGAGAGAGCGACTTGGACTTGGAGTACGCAATGGCCTTGACTGCACCTCAAGAGGTCAGCTTGCTACAAACAGGCGATCTCGTGCAAGGTGATTTAATTGGCCCTAGGAATCTTGTTCGATGGTGACTAAGTGCTATAATCTCCGATTTTCAGGAGGAGGATTTGATAATTGGCTGGACGCTGTTGACGCTGCATTTTGCACTTTCGACGGAGGGGATGATCCGACGCAAGACGGAATTTATCCCGACCCACAGGGCTTCAACCGTCAGTACAATTCGAAAGCCAAGACACATTTAGACGCATTCCTCACAACAATTCTAGAACCTGAATCTTGTGGAATCATCGCGCCTCCCAAGGTTGTATCCATCTCCTACGGTCAGGACGAGGCTACTGCTAGTGTTCACTACGCTACCAGGCAATGCAACGAGTATGCCAAGGTACGTCAGTTTGGTGACATGACAGGGTTGTAGGGTCTGATATATTTTGTGAAGTTGGGTTTGATGGGTACAACTGTTGTCTACAGCAGTGGCGATAATGGCGTTGCAGGGTTTGGCAATGTGTGCTTGGATGCCGATCGTACGTTAAAGGAAGGTTCAGCGATAACCGTCGAGTTTTAAAAGGTTTTTCAGATAACGAAGCCGATGACACGGCTAGCGTCTTTAATCCAGAGTTTCCGGTATGGCTTATTTCATTGGATCATTGTTTAACTACTTATTTAGGGGCGTTTAGGCTACGTGTCCTTTCGTTACAGCTGTTGGCGCTACACAAGTACTCCCAGGAAATACCGTTAACGATCCAGAGAGTGCTTGCGAACGAGTTATATTTTCCGGAGGAGGCTTTTCTAACATCTTCCAGTAATTATAATTTCAACGCATAGCCTGTGACTTGCTTTACTGACATAATTTTATTAGGAAACCGTCTTACCAGAAAAACGCGGTTGACAAATACATTGCTAATCATTTGACACCTTCTCCTTTTGCACCTGGGCAGTTCAACGACACCGGAAATGTATGCTTGCGTTCGCTTCAAGTTATTGTACTGGACTAAATATTCCTCTAGGCCCGTGGATTCCCTGATATCGCCGCAAACGGGTATGTTATTCACAATGTTTATACCTATAACACCAACTCATTTAAACCTGTAGCGCAAACTACGTGATCGGTAATTAACAATCTGATGTCGGCTCTACCTTTCGTTAATGTTACGATTCTTCAGGTATCGATGGTCAATTTGCTCTTGTCTTTGGTACATCAGCCTCTGCCCCTGTTGTCGCATCGATGATCACGATGGTCAACGACGCCCGTTTGGCCATTGGTAAAGGACCCGTTGGATTTATCAACCCTGTCGTATGTGTTGCTTTGTTTATCCGACGAAATCCAGCGCTTAACCCGTCTGATAGCTCTACTCCCCTATTCTCGCGCCCATATTCAACGACATTACTATTGGTGGTAATCAAGGATGTGGTACCCCAGGATTCACGGCGTAAGTCACTCCGTTTGTTGGTTTTAATGTTGATGTTCATGAAATTCAACTCCTTCATTAGTGTTCCTGGATGGGACCCAGTCACAGGTGTTGGCACACCCAACTTCGAAAGGCTCTTGGCTGCATTTGTTGTGCTTCCTTAATTTATTCGATATTCAACCAATATGTTTTAAAATGTGTACAAAATGATTTTCAGATTTACCTTTCACTCTTTTCAGCTCCAACAAGACATTCGAGCAGTCCATGCGTGGATTGGCCATCGGCGCTTAGTTTGATTTTCGGTGGAGATCAAAGTGTTCTGGTGCGAAACATAAATTTAAATGGAGAAAGATTGAGGCAGTGTTTACGTCGGCACAAGGTTGACGCGTTGACGACTCAGGTATGAGGACGACGTAATTTCTAATTTACTTGGATGCCTTGAACTATTTTTTTGCGGTGCAGGGTGGAGAGTGGTGTCAAGATTGCAAAGGTCGTATCACTATTGAACAATCATTGATGATCCAGTCAACGATCCTGACCATGGCCGTGTAAACACGAGCGGCACGACCCTGGGGCCTGTGTTTTGTCGTGTGACATGTGACATGTGACTCCAATCACTCGTAACGATTTCTCACAGTTTCGTCCAGGTTAATGCCACCGTTTTCTTCAACCTTCAACCTAAACTTCGATGAGCAACATAACTTCGAGATCATATGCTGATTACCGCGAACACGGATAAGAAATAGTATTTCTCCCAATATTTATGTGTTCAATTCGATATTCAAATGTCAAGACCCTCTGTCCTCAAGTTCAGTTCAAGCGACATGTACTTTCCTTAGGCCATCGGCGCTTGCAGTAAGCATCGTGCTTTTCAGAAGAATTGGAAAAATTAACTGTATGTTAGATTGTTGCTATACTGTGAACTTATCACGGTGATACAGAGCTACAACCACTGGTTAAATTATCTTGATTAAATAAGTTACAGTCTCAGGCCTCAAGCTCAAGACTCAGAGCACATCAGGAGCAGTTAATCCTTGCCGCCCTTCTTAGGAGGCTTGAATGCCTTTGGCTTACTATTACTGGGTCCAGCTTCAGCATTAGTATTGGATTGTCTGCCACTGCTGCCGCGTGCTGCAGAAGGGGGGGAGGGAGGAGTTTGCAATTGAGCTGGGGCTTCGTGAACTTTCGCCTTGTGTGGGGGGCGTTTCACCATAGGGTGGTCCTGATTGAACTTGGCGAGGTTCTCGTCAAACTTTTCCTTTTCTGACTTCTTGCCAGGGTTTGCGTCTGCAGGTGGGGTAAGAGGACGAGTTGTTTTGTCGCGGTTTCTGTGCGCATCAATGTTCTGTGGACGAGGTGGGTAGCGGTTCTCAGAATCCTTGTTGGGGACAGGAGCTCCAGCATGCGACGCTCCGGTCTTATTTGGCGTCCAGCGATGACCGGCTGGGAGCTGGTGACCCTTGATGAGATTTGTTTCGCTCTCGTCTTTAGGTTTTGGCTTCTTGTCCTTCTTGATGGGCTCTGGAGGCGGCAATTGTCCTTTACGGTGGCGTAGAGTCGTCCCGCTGGCAGTCGTTGGGATATATCCCTCTGCTTTGCGCCTTTCTTCTTCCTCTTTGACCCTTGGATCGGCCTTTGGCTTTTGCTTCTTTGGTGGGGCAGCATTAGCATCGGGTGGATTACGGCTTTCCGAACCCAAACGGGCGGGTGCTTCATGGGCAATGCGTTGATTCGGGCTAAGCGGGCGCCAGCCAGGGTTTGCTCGAAGCTGACCCTTAGCGCCGCTCTCTTCCATTATTCTTTTCAAGTCACTCGCCATTCCCCCTTCTTGGCCTGTTTAGAGAACAAGGCAATTAACTCGATGGACTCGGGTAAACTGTTTTGGACTTACGTGACTCGCTTTCGGGAAGGCGCTTAACAGTCGTCGTCGTGGCATGGTTGTCGTTGTGCAACATGGCCAGCTGCTTTTCATCACGATGGAGAGGTTCCCCAGTCACCTTGTGGGTATGGCCACTCTGAATGCCACGAAGTGCATCCTTCCTGTTCTGATCGTGTTGTCCGTCACTTGCCAAGGGCATGGGTTGGCGGTTTCCGGGGTAAAGAGCTTGGTTTTCCTGAACATGGCGCATGTGCTCGGGGAGTTT
>NHTK01005847.1:0-21051 GCA_002938355.1 Panaeolus cyanescens | reverse complement strand
GGGGTGGGGTGGGGTGGTGAGATAAGCTTATGAAGGAAAACTAGAGAAGAATTCGGAGGAAGGAAGGAAGGAAGGAAAGGGGAGTTGCATGGATCGATCAGAGTCTTCGCTAGCGCTCGTCCTCCTTGAAATCGCGATTTCTTAGACTACTACTGTTACTCGTATTCTGATTCTGAATATTAATCCAGACTTTTTGAAATGAAATCAATGTTCAAAGAGCACTAGTACTACGCGATGTGGGGTTGCGGGGAACATTATGAATTAATTGAACAACTACATATAAGGCATTCTGGGGGCGGGGAAAGTCAGTCAAAGTCTAATTTCCAATAATATTAATCGGGAGAATTGGAATTGAATGAGCCTCGAGGCGTTAATAATAATAATAAAAATGACCAGTCTGTCGGTGAGTTGGGGTGACTCGACTGGGATGACAACCGTGGAGAACTAGAGTTATTACTTAGACCAATTGCAAGTCCAAACAAAGTCCCAAGATAAGACTACAATTACATTTAAAAGGATAAACATGGGTTTGGGACTCGGAGACGCAATGTAACTTGCGACTTGCAATCAGTGTGGGCGAGAGCCTGATTCAGAGTATCCATATGATCGCCGTCGGTGTATGTTCGGTGTAACATTGGGGGAGTATCATACAAGCTCAAGCTTTTTATCATATCATATCATATCATATCATGTTGGTATTCGGAAATTGGAATTACATTCAATGCGAGCACACGACCGCCATAATAAGACACGCTCAAGGAATGGGGCGGACGGCCACAGTAGTAAGTATACAACAAGCTAAGTACTAGTGGGTACGGCGCGGATGGCCCGCTTGTACGAGCGGTATGATGAAACTCTGCCCCTCGCACTGTACTACCCTATATCATATACATCCGGATCCGAACTATCTCTAACATATATAATATGCCCAATTATAACTCGCGTACCACACCAGTACCAATGAAATCACTGCTGACAAACGAATGAATGGGGAATCACTGTCAGGAAAGCCTCAAGAAAGGTGTGGAAAAGCGATGCATCGATATCACTGACAAGTTTGAGTTTGATGTATTAATAACCCCCCGATGGACATCGGGGATCACGGTGGAGTCTATATATAGCTGAACCTCGAGGCGAGCCTGGTGAGGAGGTGAGGCCTGAGACGTACATACTGCTGCCTTAGAGGATGAATGTGGGCGAGCGAGAGATAAGATATCAGGAATGATTCAAAGGATTTCCGAGTCGGAATATTCAGCATCATGATCAGTTTCAACGCTTGTACATGTGCTTCACATTAATTATAATGGACGACTTGGTGGCCTGAGGAAAGAGGAATGGGTTGTTATGCCTACGACTCGGATACAGCAGAGGAGATACGATAGCCTCGGAATCGCATTTTGGGAGTTGACTGTTCACGCGTTACGCAGCTTTGAGCGCTAGTGCTAGCGTACCGTGACGCGGCGTAGGGTAGGGTGCTATCAGCACTAGACGCTCGGCGCTCACGGAATTCGATTATCATTTCACATACACGCGTGGACCCGGATCCAAATGTTCGCCCATTCTATTAGTGCTCGGAATATGGGAATGAGGATGGGAATCACGGAGTCCGGACACTCCAAGGAAAGTTGGAGTTGATGTTCATGGATCATCGGTATTTCACCGTGCGGTGATAAGCCTACTGAGGCCGCAAAGCTGAGGATAGCGAATGTGGTAAGGTCTAGGGGAGACTTTATTTGTTAAGGGCTATCTCGGAATCGCAGTCGATGTCGATGTCGCAGCATGTAGCGCAGCGCATCGTGGTATTGACGATATGTATACATATCTATGTTATGGAAATCTTACAGCGTCCGCCGTGTACATGTGTCCGGTTCAAGCTGAGGTGCCACGCACGTAGTCGTAGTCGTGGTCAAGGGCAATGGTGTGGAGTAGACTCTAGAGGGTTAGGGTACCCTACCTGCTATCATCCACTATCCGCAATGACAGTAATAGGGTATTCAATAGGCGTTTGAACACCGACATAGGGTTTGTCAATCAAATGGACTCGGACATAACATGCCAAACATAATTTATAAAGTGTGAGAAGTCAACTTAAAGGATGAGCGGGGGAAGGGGGCTATAACCTGAATTCGAATACATTAACACTCCGAATTGACTGTGAGGGTTCAGGGTACCGCAATGAATACAAGAGTGATAAGATTATGTCTGCTGTCTGCGAGGAATGCAGATGTACACGGTTGATACCGGCGGCGAACCCTGATCATGACAGTGATCATGATGGAGATGTGACAGGGAAGAAAGGATACTTATCACTTCTCTCAGGGCGATAAGTAAACAAGCGGGCTTGGGGGTACAAGGGTTCCTGTCCATGTCCATTTCGTGATGTCAACCCTGATATTCCGTTTTTGGAGCGCAAAGTTGTGCAAGCGATATTGGAATCAAAGGGCCTAGGGGACGCATTGTTGTGCGGAATCGGAAATTAGGGCACGGAATGCGATGCGTTGTGATTACGTGGAAAATTGGGAGGTTGGGTGGGACAATAACAGATGGTCACCTATGAGCGCGAGCTTGAGTCGGACTCAGTACACTGAGTGGAGTTTTGCTGATGACGTCGTTCGGGTAAAGTGGCTTGTACTATGGGTTCAGGCTTATCTCATTCAGATGATGATGAGTTGATTACTAGACTACGGGGTTAGGCGCGCAGAAAGCTTAAAACGCAAAGAAGCGAATGAAGTACGAACAAAAATGATTAAAAGGTGCTTTCACTATGCGCTAATAATTTCAATGATGCACTTCAGAGGTCATGATGATTAGCGAGTGAAAACTTGACTTTGGCTCATACATTTCTGAGATGCAACGATTTGAATAAGCGAGTTATTAGGCAAGCTTGGCCATTTGACTTGGCTTCGTATTTTAAATTTCGAATTCATCGTCGCTCTGATGTTAGTCGCGTGGCATATGATCTTCCGATCAAGTTGATCGAGTCCAGCGTCTATCGTTTATTCCTCCAAATCGCGTGTGTACAACTTAACGAAAGCACAAGTATGTGTATCGCGGCGGCAACATAGCCCCAGCCCTATTAAACTAATGTGCAAAGAGTACCTACTATGTCAAATTTATGACGCTGGAGTGGATGGTCACGCATTTGACATATCTACGATATCCGAGCCAACAACATCGTAATACATCCACCGGCAACACCTTACGGAGTCTTACAAAGGTCTATGACATCTACTCAGCTGTGAGGCTCCCGCAGCCCGACATTCGG
The DNA here is from genome assembly GCA_002938355.1 of Panaeolus cyanescens. Lineage (NCBI taxonomy): Eukaryota > Fungi > Basidiomycota > Agaricomycetes > Agaricales > Panaeolus > Panaeolus cyanescens. The sequence continues at coordinate 17,786 of NHTK01005847.1, read as the reverse complement.
ACCATTAGGGCGGGATTTGACGCCGGTGACGCGTGACGTGTAAGAAGTTGACAATGGTGCAAAAATATAACAAATTTTCATTTACCCGCTATAAAATAAATAAAATTCAACAATCGAAAGCTGAGATGAAGTCGTATTTTGAGTTAACTGTTATTTGTTTTGGACGCAAGTAATGATAGTAACAAGCAAAAGGCACAACAATGGAAATTACAGCCGGTCACACGGGCGACTACATGAGGCTACCCAATTTTAAAGTTTAATATCATCGGTTGGACCAGGCTTATGAGTACAGCCTTCGGTGTCCCTGGTTAGCATAGAAACTGGCCCGTTAGTAAATGCCCTGGTGAACATGCGTCGAAGCAAGCTTTGACCGCCGGAACCTAATTGAACGAGATTGGGCTCGCAATATACACACTAGTCGTTATGAGTGAATTGTTTCCAAGGCGAGGTTAACAAAGGAGAATATTTGTCATTGTGTATAATTTTTCTGGTTTTCTGGAACACCCCGTCGACCGACGCTCGGATCCCAAGTTGAGGTCAATAGTATGAGCATCGAGCGTCTGCCTGTACATACCTCCGCTTCAAAGCAATTTCGAAGAAGAGAGGGCAATAAATGAATTATTTTCGGGGCTCAAAGTTTTAGAAAAGGAATTATAATTTGAATTATAATTTGTAGAGGGCCCATTGAGAACATCACAGAGGGCATTCATTGTCCGACAGAACAATGCAAACTGGGGGTTAATGTGCGGTTGCTGGCACCAATTGGGCATCCAAAAGAGGAAATACTACTCCAACGGGCTTCTTTATTTCAAAGTTTGGGCTAGTTATGACAACGTTCGGGGCCTTGAGCGTACAGCTTAAAAGCGGGCGAATGTCAAATGGCTTCCACATTCCTTCCCTCTCCCAACATCTTTTCCCCCAACATGTCTCAAACTACCCTGGAAGATCATGCCAGCCCTGCTGGTACAGAGCCAGTTACTGAACAAGCGTTAAATCTCCAGCTACTCGGCTTGGACAAAAGTCAATTCCTTCTAGCTGCTGACGAGGTAGATGCGTTCGTCGACAGTTGGGTTTTCAAAATCGAGAAGGGCAAAACTCCACGCCCGCCGAACAGCTTTGTCTGCTTCCGTGTATATGGAAGTAACCATCTTGCTGGAACACACCAGCATTCAATTTCAAAGCTGCTTTCCATTTTGTGGCACCAGAATTTGGATGAAGAAGACAGAAATCAATGGAAAATCGTCGCGAAGTGTCTAGAGGCGAGGCATAAGAGAGAATTTCCTCACTACGTCTTTAAGCCGGACGGAAACAAGAAGCCGGTGGAGGGAGGGACAACGACACCTCTGGAAGGGACTGTAGGAAAGGCTCCTGTGGTCAAGACCAGGAAAAGTCGTAAGGACGCGGCTGCGCCGTACAGCAGAGAGGACTCCGGTTCATCTTCTGAGTCGGGCCCCGGGTCTTCGAGCTCCACCCCCAGGATGCCGACCCCAGTCATCAGCGACGTTGACGAGTTTAACTTTCCAACGATTCCACCAAATTCAACACCGATGGGCCCCATTCATCCCCCTTACCGACTGGGTACTCCAGCTGTCCCATCCGCTCAGCCTGCGCACCGTGAAAAGCATGATGAATATCGCGCAATATTCGACCAGTTCATCAACAGCGAGCTACTTCAGGATGGGTGGTCAGATGGGGTACCTATCTATGTACCCAGCGACCAATTGGAGATTGGAACTTCGGTAAGTCCTCGTTGCTTCAAGTTGTTTCGAGATCAGATTGCTCATCAGTCATGAATTTCAGTTGTCAACGGATTCAAGTGCCTCAAGCTCTAGCGGTGACATTATGAAGGGACCCTCTAGGATGCGCAGTCCATATGCAGGATTCAATCTTCCTGCTGCATTCCATGCTGAGAGAGCGATCTGGGGCACCGCTAAGCCTGTCAAGTTTCCGGAGCATTACTTGTAGCAATGATTTACGATTTGATTGACGTTATCCTCGTTTCTTCTTGATTTACCCTCAAACACATTTATGTTGTTATTTTTTTCTTTTCTCATGCCTTTCTATTTGCTTTGCGTTTTTGTGTAATCCTTCTGCAGAATGGTACTATACTCGTCTTTGTATCATATGTATCGCTATGTTTCATTATATATGGTTTATATGAGTTTCCTCTTTGTATACTTCGACTTCATCCTTATTTTAAGATCACGCCAAGGGTTATGGCGCTTCGAGTTTTCAATTTGAATCCGACGACGAAGCGCGCATGCCACATGCCACACAGGGAAGCGTGTGAATACATCTCGGCAATGCCCGGGGCCTGGTTCACGAGTTCATCACCAAGACTAAAGCTTGCTTCTGACCATTTCGATTCTCCCACAACTCTCAAACATAGAAACGTTCCATATGCTCATTAAATGCTCTATCCTCAGGTTTTATTATGGACTTTTCCCTTGAATTGAATGACTTGAACACTTGGACCAAGCCATCTGTGGGGATCGTCGTCGTGACTACGAGCAGTCTGGAGGTGATACATCCAGACTGCACACACATTCTTGTGTATGGCTTGAACCAGTTGTGTAAACGACAAGGTATACTGAAGCTAATATCAGGTAGAGGGATAATATACTGACTATATCCTATTTTTAGTACGTGTCAGGATTCGAGACCGACCTTGAGAAGATAACTACGGAATGCAGGGGACATCTGGACAGACTGAATTGCAGCAGGTGGATATTTCTGTCGCTGCCAGTCTGACCAATCCAAGGAGAGCCTTCAAGATGGAACATTGTGGGTTCGAATTATCTCATAAATTAGCATTATAAGCCAGATTACTCATGTCACAAGAGTTTTTAGAACACCGCCGAGAATGCTCCGTATATAAATCTTATCACCTCATTTCTCACCCTCAGCCTTAAACCCCAAGATGGCGCAAGCACCGTACGGTACATGGAAATCCCCAATCACGGCTGAAGCCATCACTAAAGATGTACGTTAAAGCTTCAAGCATGTTTCCTACTCAGACGCGCAGGGGCCAACACTCATATTTATCGCATGGTTAGGCCAACGGCATCGCAGATCTGCTCGTTGATTCGGTCACAGGCAAGGTTTATCATCTCGAGAGGCGTGCATCAGAGGAAGGGCGCAACGTTATAGTTGATACTGGGACAAATAAGGACGTCTTTGGTGCTGGGTGGAATGCTAGGACGATGGTGCAAGAGTATGGAGGTGCATCAGCCATCGTCCACGGAGGGATTGCCTACTTCTCCCACCACCCTGAAGGCAGGCTTTACAAAGTACCAGTAGACGGAAGTGCTGAACCTGAAGCAGTTACCCGTGGTGAGTGGATTGTTCACAAGAATCCATGCAGGATCTTTTCATTGACAGACTTTGTTTATTTCGCAGATGATGCGCCCTACCGTTTCGCATGCATGGAAGCTCATCCTATCCACCCTCAATTCTTGGTGTCAGTTTTGGAGGACCACACCGTTGACACGCCAGCCGATATTATCACCAGCCTCGTCATTATTGATACCAATAAGAAAACCATCCACCCTGTCTTAGCAGGCGCCGACTTTTATTCATACCCTACCTTTTCGCCTGATGGGAAGCATCTAGCCTGGCAACAATGGTACCACCCCGATATGCCTTGGGAAGGCTCCCTTGTCTACGTTGGAGACGTCGTTCTCGACGACGATCACATTCAAATCAATAAAGCGACATACGTGGCTGGCGTCCAAGAGAAAATCAGTGCTCAGTTTGCTCGCTGGATTGACAATGACTCTTTTGTATACACGTCCGACGAATCCGACTTCATGAACCCATGGAAGTACTCTGTTTCATCAGGAAAATCCGTTCCTATTTTCCCTTCCCCTGTTCAACAGGACTTTGGCAGTCCCACCTGGTTCTTAGAGAACTTCCCATGCACTATTCTCGACAATGGTCGTACTGGGCTCTTCACGGGATGGAAAGATGGACGTAACGGCCTGTACTTGGTCGATCTTCAAGGAGGGATGCCCGAAGAAATCAAGTCTCCGTTTACATCAATTGGGAAAGTCTTGACCGTATCAAGAGACAACTCTAGCGCAGTCTTTATTGGAGAAAAGGCGACAGAAGGTACTAGCATCGTTCAATGGACCCGAACATCAGGTGTACATGGTCGCTTTGACGTTCTGAAGGCTGCAGAAATGGTGACTGTGGGTGGTGTGCCATTGTCCGTCGATATTATTTCTCCACCGCAACCAATCAACTTGACTCTCCCTGAAAACATTACGTTGCCTGTCGTCTATTATGCCCCTCGCAATCCGGAATATTGGTCCTCAAACATTCCAGGCGAGAAGCCCCCATGTGTTTTGAATGTCCACGGTGGTCCTACACACCTTACTACTCAAGCACTGAACTGGGATAAACAATTTTTCACGTCTCGTGGATGGGCGTGGTAAGTATCTTTTAGTCTTGTCAATTAGACCATTGTTTGAATATATTTTAGGGTTGACGTTAATTATGGGGGATCTTCGGGATATGGACGCAAGTTCATTGAACGCCTCCGCGGGAAATGGGGAATCGTCGACGTTGAAGACTCCATCTTTGCAGCAAAGGCCCTCTCGACCGCTCCTTACAACCTCATCGACCCTAATCGCGTCATGATCCGTGGTATGTCAGCTGGAGGCTACACGACGCTTGCATCCATATCTCTGCCGGCCGACAAGAGCGTTTTCGCTGGAGCTACTTCGTTCTTTGGCATATGCGACCTCAAGAAATGTACTGAGACGATCCACAAGTATGAACTTCGTTACTTGGAGAAGTTGATTGGTGGTACCTTTGAGGAAGTTCCCCATATTTACAAGTCCCAATCTCCCCTCTTCCACGCTGATAAAATTGTTACACCTCTTTTGGTGCGCCTTTTCATCATCAATCGTCACTCACAGTATTTTCTGATATCCGTACCCAGATTCTTCAAGGAGAAATCGACATGGTTGTCACTCAAGACCAAGCTGACATGATTTATAAGAGTGTAAAAAGTGGAGGAGGTGTTGTTGACATCAAGATCTACCCCAATGAAGGACATGGATGGAGGAAGGAATCCTCATTGAAGGACTCTTTGGAGAGGGAACTTGGGTTTTATGAAAAGGTACTCAAACTCAAGGCCTAACCAAGGCCTAACATGTTTTTGGATGCCAATGTAATATATTGTGTCGTGAATAAACAATGAACAACTAGTTTGAACGAGGGAAGAAACCAATGCATACCGACAGGGGCTCAGTTGCCTCATACGGAGTTGGAAAATTTCGGAGTCAATAGACGGACTTTAAGTGCTATCTCCTCCGCCAAACCCTCTTTTTACAAACCCATTACTCACAAACCTGCGAACCGCACATTTTCTGTGTTACCATGCTCGCTCATCTTCGTTAACTGATGTATAATGTTATCAATATTTTCTAGGATGCCTTGTTGTCAGCATGGGCCGCTCTTCTGGCGAAGTCAAGGCATTATAAAAACTCTTCATATCTTGGAAGTCTCGCAGAAAACCATTCCTATCAAGCCAACTCGCTTAATTTCCCACTATTCTCTGTCCTGAAGATGTTCAAGAACTTCGCAAACTGTAACCTTGATGCACCTCTCTCATTGTACTCCATACCACTCGTCTGGCTCACAGCGTTCTATCCTGCTGTCTGGAAGGTATGATCAATGTATTCATGCCTTTTCATCTGGGTCAAGAAGCTATTTGTAGTCCCTTGCATTGGACTTTACGGTTGGATATGATAAGTAAGTATTTGTGTTCAAGTATGTCACCGAGTGCATAGGCTCACTGACACCCACTTATGGCATTCCAGCATTCAACCTCGCTCCAATCTCAATAACCCCAAGCTTCAACCTGAGTTTGTTAAACGTTTAGAAAGGATGATGGGTGCGCATATGAATGGGAATGAAACCGCCTCGCTGTGGTTTGCGGCCATCGTACGTTGATCAGACTTCTAAGAAAAATGCCATACTCATAATCCTAAATTATCCTAGATTGTAGGGAATTATACAGGTCTTGATCATCGATGGCTGAATAAAATGGCTGCATACTAGTAAGCTTACCAACATCATGAAACCCTCTTTTCTCTCCAGGTTGACTCGTTATTTTCTGCTTTTAGTGTTTTGTGTCGTGTTTTGTACAACCAAGTTTACATTATGTATCCGACAGTTTGGAAAGGGAATCTTAGGTATATTTTCGCTTAAATTCTCTGCAGCAAATCCTCGAAATAATGAGGCAAAACCTTGCAGGTCGTTGTTGTTCTTTCTGAGTATCTGTGAGCCAGACTCTTTTCCTTTGTTTTTCACACTCTCACCTTCTTGTGTCTTCCCCCTTACAGCTTTCCCTCTATGTATTCTACACTATGCGTCGCAGAAGGCTGCGGGCTTTGCATAATAATGATCTCTCAGATTATCCCTGATTTGTCTGATGGCCCCACCAAGAAATTTCGCAGCTATCAGCCGGTTTTCTACGAATTGCGAGCGCGCAGCACACCACCATTACCTATCGTATACTGCTGGGATGACTCACCACCAATCCTAACGCGCCTCTCCCTGAAGAATTGCCCTGCATCCGATGATACAGGGATTGAGCACATCCCGAACACTGATAGACATCTTTGTGCACTGTCCACAGTTGCTGGACAAACGTGTCTCGGTCAGCTGACCGCATTTCTGACTGGTGATGGTCCATGGTGAGGTTAAAATTATTCATGTCACTCTCCGCTACACTTCGGTATTCTCACAGGCTGAGACATGGGATAAAAGGGCCATTGTCAATTCGCCCACTTACTCATCCAACCCTTCAAGCTTCAAGCTTCATCCATAACTAACATCCCACCATGATCTTTGGCTCTGTCGATCTCGCCAGCCCTCTATCCCTCTACTCCATTCCTGTCGTGTGGTTCACGAGCTTCTATCCAGCAACATGGAAGGTACTGCTCAGACTATCGTCGTAAAACGTGTATTGTGCTCATGTCACTTCCCTAGTTCTTGTCCATTGACAGGACCATTGGCTACGACAAGTTCGTCTCAGCTAATGGATTGGCCAGAGTACTATGCTCACCATCTTTGTTCCTTCAGTGTTCAACCCCGCTCCAACGTCACCAACCCCCGACTTTCCCCAGAATACGCCAAGCGTCTGGAGAGAATGGTGGGAGCACATAACAACGGTAACGAGAATGCCCCTCTCTGGTACGCTGCCATTGTAAGCAATATTCTCCCATAACTAGATCGTGCGTTTTGTAACAAGTCCTTTACGCGTCTTTTAGATCGTCGGAAATTATGCCGGACTGGACAACAAGTGGTTGAACACCATGGCTGCGTATTAGTGCGTTCTACTCCTGGGTTTTCTCCATGGTGCAAACATGCTGACGGGACGTGTTCTTGACAATGACAGCGTGGTTACGCGGGTATTATACAATCAGGTATACATTAACCACAACGGTATCGCAAATGGATGGCTCCGGTGCGTGGAATTCTGTGAGACATGGAAGGAAAAAGAGTGGCATCGCTAACGCGTCATTTCTCTCACCATTACAGCACTGGTCTCTACTTCTTTGGTCTTTGTGAGTGTCTCTGAAATACCCGACGCCGAAGTCGTGATGCTGACTTTTATCTAGCGTTACCTCTGAGAATTTTGATCAAAGCCGGGCAAAAGATAGCCGGACATGACTGAGACGCGAACGCTGAATGTTTCTGCGTTTCGACTGGGGACTCCATGGGGGCTAGGGGCCGATTCGGGGATTCTTTCGCGTCGCTATGTCTGATCCCAGTAGAGCTGCACCGTGTCGTGCTTCTGCATGAATCTCAGTAAACTTGTACTTTTCAAAGATGACCAGTAGGGCGACCCTCCTATGAAACCAAATTAATGTTCAATCACATTCCAAGTCCAGGATTTTCTCACTGAGTCAGCCTATGAATCTTGCCGAAGACATTTTGCCCAATTTTTCCCTCTTTCAGCTTTTCCCCCGCCCTCCTTGTTCATTCTTATTTACCAATTTTGATGCTTGTCATTGGGATCGTCGGAACACATGGTTGCTTCATATGTCAGAATGCATGGAAATGACTGGAAATGACAACTCTACAAACCTGGGATATTTCTCATTGGTCGCTATTGATTCAGCGATCTCCCTCCGGAGTATAGGCTATGTTACTGTAAGCATAAAGTTTTAAAACACGAGGTCTCGTTTGAATCGCGTAATGATGTGTACCTTTTGAATTTGATTTTGCTTATAACATTCACCTCGCAACACCTCGGATGTTCTTCATCTTACCTTTCTTCTCCCCCACCACCCAGCCATCGGAATCCACCAATACCTAAACACCACTTTAATTATGGTTTCCCTCACTGACAATCTCTCCCTCTACTCTATTATTGGGATGTGGGTCATCTCCTATTACCCCACATTTGCTAAAGTAAGTCGATATGATTGGGTTTTCATCGGCGCTATATTTAGCTTTGGGGTATCTTGTCTACTCTAAACTCTCGTGGGGCGCTAGTCCGCTATTTGAGGAACACTCAGTGTTCCCAGTTCTTTTAAAATTCAGTTCAACGTGTCTCTAACAATGGTTATTCCAGTCGGCCATGTTGACCAAGGCTCGTGCATTCAACAAGTATGTAACATGTCCCGAGTCGTCCTAGTCGGAACAGTGAAACTCAAACGCGCCCCATTTCCCCAGTGTCGTGCCACGCAGCAATATCTCTCGTCTAGCAGACAAGAAGCACGTTCCACAAGATGTGGCGGCACGCGCAGCACGAGCAGAGGGGGCTCATCTGGTAAGCCTACTATGCCGTTATCTGTCTCGGCTCCCCCTGCGAGGGCCTACAAGCTGGGATTAGCTCTAACACTCTCTATCATTCCTCCTGACCAGAACGGCGTTGAGGCCATGCCCTTCTTTGGCCTTGCTGTCCTTGCGGGGAACTACGCGGGCATTGACAACTACACGATGAACGTGACGTGTGGCTTTTAGTACGCATTTTTTATCCGCGTCTACCTTGCAATGGGTCTAATTGGCAACATTTCAGCCTTTTGAGCAGAATGTTATTCAATTACATTTACCTCAACCAGACAACTAGGACAATGGGTAACATTAGGTGCGTTTCAACTACCACAAACCCCCAAGTCAAGTCTGACACTTGCGATCGTTATGTTGAAAATAGGTCCCTAGTGTGGCTTCTGTCACTAGGTAGGTGTCTTCAAGATGAAAAGAGGGATGAGTACTCATTCACATATCTTTCTTGAACCCCATAGGTGCCCCTTTCTACCTCTTGGGAAAATCTGCGTCCTTGTTGGCAAGCAAGTAAAAAAGCGGGGGAAAGCGCGAAGGTGTTTGGATAGCGGATACAAGAAGAGGTACGATACAAAGATATGCTACATACATTGGTAAATGAAACATGCGATAAACCGTTCATGAAATGCCCTTCCAGTGATAAAGAAGAGTTCCCTGTCATTTAGTTCCGCTTCAGATGCTGAAGGCTTTCAAAAAGATGGACGCGACGCACTGTACTATTCTCTTTTGTAACCACTTTGCGATTGACAAGAGCGATGAGGCATTTATTGGCCCTCGCCTGATTTAAGTCGGGAGGCGAGATAAAATCGGTGACTGCAGAGGAAATGGTCAACACATCTCCATTGTAATCTGTGGAATTGCTTACTTTTCATCCCAGGAGAATTGGAGTACATCAAGGCCTCAATAACGGTTTCCATATTTCGCCGCAATGACTAGAAGCCAATCAGTGTTAGAAAACAGAATAATCTGGACAGAGACATACAGGATCACTTCCTCTGAATTCTAAAGGAAGACAAGTGATAATTTTCTCGATTTCCATCTGTAAATTTGGAAAGCAATAATTAGTCGGTTTATGAGTATATCGTGAAGGGACGTACACTTCGTTCCTTCTTTTCCTTTGCGGTCAGTTTAGTCTTCGCTGGCTTCTTCTTGGGTTGGGCACCTGTCTTTGCCATTGATGGTCCGGCTTTAGATACATTCCCTGAAGTCGTGGTATCGGCTTCTGTGAGCAGAGTTTTATCAGCCGCAATTGCTGCAGCAATCTCCCTTTCCCTGGCCTCAGCTGCGGTCTTCACTTTCATGGCTTCCATTGCCGCGATAGCATCCTGTTCTGGTAATCAGTGTCAGATTAAAACACCGTATTTACAAAGGTTATTAATGCACCTGCTCGCTTCTTTGCCATATAGTAAGACGCATCCGTTGGAGCCTAGGTGTGTAGGGAAGTCGTGGTTAGACGGCTCAGATTTCGCTAAGATGGTTCTTATAACAACCACGCACCTGAGGCCAATCTGTCGTCAGTGCGTTCATATTCATGATGTACAACCAACTCGCAAATGACTCGTTGAACGTTGCCAGTGAATCGCTGAGGTTTCTTAGTCCCTCCAGATTAGCTTGTAGTGCTTCTGTTTCGTCAAGAAACTCTGCCATTGCTGGCTCCAAGAATGCAAGACCATGGGGTGCATCGGGATAAGCACCAGAACGCGAAAATCGGAAGAGAGACCCTTGAGAGACGCGCCTTAATGGCGTCCGGTGTGGTGTTTGTGTTGGTGGCATGAGGAAGAGAGGGGTTGCACGTGAGATGTGACGCGTGACCAGCTGGGTTTGAATTTCAAGGACGCGTCCTGAGCCCGTCCCTTGACTTACAGTGACACTTGCTTTGCACTAGCTTGACTCTTGAGCTACCTGTTCTGGTGGTACTTGCTAATACCTATTGAAGTCCCTGTTTTTATTACCTCTAAGGCCTATTCAAGTTCAAACTCAAGCATGTGCTTAGGGTAACAGAAAATCATGATATTACTCGCTTCAAGTTGTTGCTTGCCAGCTGTTAACCTTTGGCACGCTTGTCGAAAACGAATGCTCTTCAGTCGTCTGTGAGACGAGTTGACTAAAAGACATCTGGTGGAGGTGGCGTATTAAAACATGTCAGGTAAGAAGAGTTGCATCGCTGAATAACTTACTGATGACAAGCACAGCATCGTCTTCTGGGTAGTGGATCATACCAGCGATATATCGTGCACATGATAGCCCCACCATTCAGTTTCAAGTTGGCTAGTCACAATAATCAGAATTCGTCATCGTCGCGAAACTCTTCAGGCTCTCGACAAGTCGCACGATGCTAAATTTACTTGTGCCAGCGCAAGCGTCTGCCTCGGAGACTCGGACTGCTCTGCATCACGGGTTCATTTCGAACAAACCACAGGTTTTCAAAAATAAAGCGAATACGATTGACTAAAGTCCGAAACTTCTTCCAGCATGGTCTGATTCAGAATCTATAAAATGGCCATGGGGTAGCTGTAAAATATTTATCCTTCGACGTTCAATATGGCCGTCTTACTGAAGTTCCTCTATCTCCTTACGACGTCGACACTCCTGCAGAGCGTTCATTTCGTGGTCGCTACGCAAACCCCAGAAGAGCCTTTCTCGCCCAACGCAGATGCTTGCTCATCGCTTCAAACCACTCTTCGTCTCGAAAACACTACAGTGCTACTTGCCCAACGCATTACCTCTGGATCAACCATTTCTACCCCAGGATCCTGCCAATCGAGCGCTTCGGTCTCATCTAATGTCTGTCGGGTCTTGGCTGTTACTAATACCACTTCGTCGTCCGCTGTGCACTGGGAGATGTGGCTCCCAGACCAATGGTTTGGTCGCTTCCTTGCGGTTGGTAATGGCGGACTTGGTGGATGTACGTCGTATTAACATCATGTTACACAAAACACGCTCGGGTAACACTGTCTCCAGGTATCGATTACAGCAACATCGATTATGGAAGCTCTCTCCACTTTGCGACTATTGGCACCGACAACGGACATGACGGAAACAGTGGTTCTGTATTCCTCAACCATCCCGAAGTGATCAACGACTTCGCATTTCGTGCTATCCATGTTTCAGCGGTTCTAGGAAAGCAACTTGCTCAGTTCTACTATAAATCCAAGGCGCAAAAATCCTACTACCTTGGTTGCTCGACTGGAGGACGGCAAGGAGTTCAAAGTGCTCTCCGTTTCCCCGATGACTTTGATGGTATTGTCGGTGGCGCGCCTGCTACTGATTGGAATCACCTCACTGGTTGGAGCGGGATGCTTAGCCATGATGTGGGTCAGCCTAACGGGTCCCCTGAAAAGTTCATCCCTACGAATCTATGGCCAGTCATTACAGCGGAGATTATGCGACAATGCGATGGCCTTGACGGTGTCCTTGACCAAACCATCACAGAACCAGACGAATGCATATTCAGGCCAGAATCGTTACTCTGCTCGACCTCAAACCCTCCAAGCCCAGCAAATAGTTCCACCTGCTTAACCCCTACTCAGGTGCAGACGCTGAAAAATATATATTCCCCCCTTTTTGGCGATGAAGGCCAATTGCTATATCCCCGATATGATCCCGGTGCTGAGGCGGACGGCAACTTCGCTTTTGTGTTTGGACCTACCTTTTTCCCATTCACAAATGTAGGTTTCTCTACGTTTTTTGACAATTAAAGCCTATTGTTAACTTGGCCTGAAACAGGATTGGCTCAGCTTCACCATTTTTAACGATTCCACGCACAATTTCCAGAACTTCAGCCGCGCCGATATCGAGTTCTCAGACACCATTAATCCAGGTGGAATATCGACCTGGAACGGCGACTTGTCCTCGTTCAAGAATCGAGGCGGCAAATTTATAACCTATCACGGACGACGAGACCAGGTAAGTATCTGCTGAAAGCATCTAACTCATTGATGCTATACTGACTATCGTACCCAAGCTTATTGCGTCGGGAAATTCGAAGCGCATGTACGACCTCATTTCAAGCACCATGCAGCTCCCTACTCTTGACTCCTTTTACCGTCTATTCCTTGTTCCTGGAATGAACCATTGTTTTGGCGGACCAGGAGCCAGTGCATTTGGTCAGGCTGGAATCGCATCGAATGCAGTCAACGATACAAGGCACAATGTACTGTTGGCAATGGTCGATTGGGTAGAAAAGGGGAGAGCGCCTGACACTATCATTGGCACGACCATTGGACCTGCAAGCAACGCAACTCATAGGGTCCATTGCCGGTACCCAACGAAGAGCGTACTTGTTGGCAGGGAGTTTGTATGCCAGGCGTAACATATATTGGCCCGTTGTGGAACTGGTAGACCGATCTCCTCGTACTTCTCGACGGCGGGCATTAAGCATTGGTATCGTTTGTAAGTTGTATTTGATGAATACTAGGTGGTGCCTGTTGATGTTTATTGCAATTCCTTTTTCGTTTCCCCATTCAAGTTTGATGTTGTCGGTTGTCCAATGAAATCAGTGCTTCTCATCGTTGGGTGTGAGCCAACCTCGAAGGCTGGAGTCTACAAGGAACTCCACGCGTATTGAGTTCTTTTGACCGAAAAACAATCTATCGCATCCAAATGCGCTATACTTCAGCGCCGACAAAGGAGCAAAAGTCAGCTGTCCAAAGCGATATCACAAACAAAGCTCTGTAGCAGTCAATTTGGCGGCTGTGCTTTGTGTGAGGGTACCAACGTTAACTTACCTTTGTGAGTAACTGGACCTGGTTATAACCAGACTGAATACTTTCTTCATCTGGATATCGAATCGCGTATGATCCAAGTGACTATGCTTCTCAACTTAAGTTAGGGATGGCGCTCTATTGATGGTAAGTTTAACCAGTTATAATCTGTTTTCATTCTCGGTTCTCAGAAAACCTCCAGGCTCTGGCTTTAGACAGGTCGCACGATGCTAAATTTATTTGGGCAAGCGCGAGCGTCGCCCGCGGACTGCTCTACATCACGAGTTCATTCTGAATAGACAGCAGGCTGTCAAAAATAAAGCGAAGACATTTGATGAAATCTCGAAACTTCTTCGAGGATGGTCTAAATCTATAAAATGGGGGTATCTGCAACCCATTCATCCATCGACGTTCGCAATGGCTGTCTTTCTCAAGTTCTTATACCTTCTTACAGCACTCCTGCAGAGTGCTCATTTTGTGGCCACTACACAGGTCCGAGCGGAGCTTTTCTCGCCTAGTGCAGATGCTTGTGCATCCCTTCAAACCACTCTTCGTCTCGAAAATACCACTGTGCTACTCGCTCAGCACATTACCTCTGGATCAACCATTTCTACACCAGGTTCCTGTCAATCAAGCGCTCCAGTCTCGTCTAACGTCTGTCGAGTTCTGGCTGTTACTAATACCACTTCTTCATCTGCTGTCCATTGGGAGATGTGGCTCCCAGACCAGTGGTTTGGCCGCTTCCTTGCTGTTGGTAATGGCGGACTTGGCGGATGTACGTCTTGTTAACATCACGTTCTATAAAAGATACCAAATAACGCTTTCTCTAGGTATCGACTATAGTAACATTGATTATGGAAGCTCTCTTCATTTCGCAACTATTGGCACTGACAACGGACATGACGGGAACAGTGGTTCGGTATTTCTCAACCACCCTGAAGTAATCAACGACTTCGCATTTCGTGCTATCCACGTTTCAGCGGTTCTCGGAAAACAGCTTGCGCAGTTTTACTATAAATCAAAGACACAAAAATCTTACTACCTCGGTTGTTCGACTGGAGGACGGCAAGGCGTTCAAAGCGCCCTTCGTTTCCCCGATGACTTTGACGGCATTGTCGGTGGCGCGCCTGCGACCGATTGGAATCATCTCATGGGCTGGAGCGGCATGCTCAGTCATGATGTGGGCCAGCCTAACGGACCCCCAGCAGAGTCCATCCCTACGAATCTATGGCCAGTCATTACAGCGGAGATTATGCGACAATGCGATGGCCTTGACGGTGTCCTTGACCAAACCATCACAGAACCAGACGAATGCATATTCAGGCCAGAATCGTTACTCTGCTCGACCTCAAACCCTCCAAGCCCAGCAAATAGTTCCACCTGCTTAACCCCTACTCAGGTGCAGACGCTAAAGAATGTGTATTCCCCCCTTTTCGGTGATGAAGGCCAATTACTTTATCCTCGATACGATCCAGGTGCTGAGGCGGATGGCAACTTCGTTTTCCTGTTGGGACCTAGTTTTTTCCCTTTCACAAATGTGGGTTTTGTCTTTGAAATTCTTTGCAATCAATGCCTGCTATTAAACTCGCCTGAAACAGGATTGGCTCCGATTCACCATTTTTAACGATTCCACGCACAATTTTCAGAACTTCAGCCGTGCCGATATCGAGTTCTCCGATACCATTAATCCAGGCGGCATATCAACCTGGAATGGGGACTTGTCATTGTTCAGGAATCGAGGCGGCAAATTTATAACCTATCATGGACGACGAGACCAAGTAAGCATCTGCCGAAGGCTTTTAACCTGTTGTTCTTACATTGACACTCGAACCTAAGCTTATTGCGTCGGGAAATTCGAAGCGCATGTACGATCTTATCTCAGACACCATGCAGCTCCCTACTCTTGACTCCTTTTATCGTCTATTCCTTGTTCCTGGAATGAACCATTGTTTTGGCGGACCAGGAGCCAGTGCATTTGGCCAGGCTGGAATCGCATCCAATGCCGTCAACGATACAAGGCACAATGTATTGTTGGCAATGGTCGATTGGGTAGAAAAGGGGAGAGCGCCCGACACCATCATCGGCACGACCATTGGACCTGCAAGCAACGCAACTCATAGGGTCCATTGTCGGTACCCAATGAAAAGCGTACTTGTTGGCAGGGAGTTTCTGTGCCAGGCCTAATATATATCGGCCGGCTGTAATACCATTTCTTGAATGATTTGATGTTAAAAACGAATGTTGAATGTATAAACGTGTACAGATACAGGTGTTGATATGGAAACTATTATGTTGCAGAGAGATTTGAAAGGAAGAAAGGTGATACAATTGTTACGGCGACTACACTAGTATAATCACATCACATATAATTTGAAGGGGGATACATATATAAAAGTTGAAATTGAACTTGACCGCGGATATCAGATGTACAAAAACGTTGACGTCGACGCTCAGCACTCAACTTTGAAGATTTGCACTACTATCTTGGGCGTTTCCGTGCGCTTGAGCAAAGCCAGCTCTCAATCGCTTGAAAAGATGCACCGACGGGTCTTCATCGTCGACGTCGGCGTCAACGTCGTCATAGGATGTCTTGCGCTTCCGATCAGTCCTTGCTCTCACCTCCGAGACCAAGGACGGAGCAGGAGCCAAAGGCAAGGGGGCATTGTCCAAAGGAATCTTCCGAAACACCGTGTCCAAGTCACTTAGATCCTCATAGTCAGGCACCAAACCCTGGCCTTCCTCAATAGCGATCATAGTGATCTTGATCAGATTCCTGACCAGATCATAATGGTAATCTGCGCGAGACTTGAGCATCGCCGGGGTAACCTGTTTGGGATAAAGTGTTTTCTTCTCCTGAGAGGCAAACGTCACAAAGCTCAACAACATGAACTTGAGGAACACGAATTGACTCGGCAAGTTAAGGTCCTCAAGAGGAACAACGACGTGCTCAGCGTTGAGGAGAAGTTGGCGCTTGAACCGTGCAACTTCCCTGCGATTCGCGCTTTGGAAAACCTCCTGCGCTGGAATTCCCTCTTTATCACCTTTGTCTGGAAGACGGCAGTTAATAGCCCCAATGAAAATCCAAACAAAGGACTCTAGATCATCGAGGTAGCATGGTGTGTAAACTTGACCGGCAAGAATCCGTTTGTTGGTGGCAAAACGATGGTAGGTATCTTCCTTTCGATACGACCGGTAGCAAGATTCAGACAGCGTCTAAGAACATATAGGTAAGCACGCCAGGGACTGAGAATAAATATTGACTTACAATAGCAAAGTCCACCCTTGGCAAGCATTCATTAACTTTCGGTGGCGGTGGGGGGCCAGTGGAGCCAATATCCCAACCAAACAGGTAACCCTGATAATCCCCGGAATCGCTACTACCTGTCCTTTTACAGTGGTAGTAGATATTATCAATGTCAACTTCGCCGTGAAGAATCCCCACATCCCAGAAAGCCTTGTGATCTACAAATAAACACTGTTCTGTAAGATGTTTAAACAGGGTATCGTTGGCGACTAAATACCTTCGATAGCGTCACTGAGGACTTTGAGGAATCCAACAGCTGAAAATAATGTCGATAGATTCTCGTACTTCAAGTTGTTGATGCCCTGGTCATGATCTGTGGCGGTGGAAGAACCTGCTTGTCGAGCCGCATCGCGCTCCAGGGATGGCATTGGCCGCGGGGAGCCATCAAGATCTCTATCGTTATAAGAATTACGAAGTTTGGGCATTGTTGCTGTACCACAGGCTTAGGATTCAAAGGCGAGAGCTAGAAATTTATGGTCTGCAGGATGTGGTTGAGTGGGTAGAAGTTGAAGAAAACGAGGCAGAGTTCTGTCAACTTTATCAATATGGGAAGTGGCTGTGTTAACAATGCGATCTCGTCACGTTGGGTGCCACTCAAGTCTCTGTAACCCGGTGTTGAGAGCAGGCATGCCCCCCCGCATTGTGTATTTTATTCAGTGAGTAGAAGTAAAACAATTCTGCGGAGCCCAATACAGAAATTTTATCAGATTGATCTATAGCGCTCATGAATACACCACCCTCGTCCCACGCATTCAGACATCGTGAACCATGCTGCATGGATGCTGGCCCCCAGAGAGGCAGGTCAGCCGCACATTTATATTTTACTAATATACATATAAAAAGCTTGTATGCTATAGCCAGATTTAATTACAATGACGAGCTCGGGAAGGAAAAGATCATAAGGCAGATTCTGCATGGCTCAAGTCGTAAGGAGTCGCGACCAGAAGAGTGGAAGTGGAAGTCGGCCGGAGATT
>NHTK01005846.1:0-21048 GCA_002938355.1 Panaeolus cyanescens | reverse complement strand
TCGGCATTTTCCGTGATGTCCGTGGGGGGGAGAATAAGGGAACTTTTGCCGCCCACAGTCAGCAGACAACCCGGCACGAGGATATCATAACTCTTTTTTTATCAAAGGACAACTGAATATCTTGACAAGCCTACCATGTGTGCTTGCAGGGTGTTCTTTTCGCTTCTCGTACTTGTTTGTTTAACCCGGCAGATCTGTTGAAAAAATCAGAATCGATGTCGCCGATGTTTTCGCAGGGCTGGCGCAATCATGTCCAATCGATAATGTTGCAAGGTGCGAGAACTCGCCCTGTTGACCCTCCGACTAGTTACTGATAGCATTCTTTCTCTCAGCCTATTCAACCCGTCCACTACGCTTTTGCCAAATGCGTTGAAGCTTTATCACAGAATGCCTTTATCATCAACTGACCGGAATTCTCGGGCACCTCAGAGAATGCCATTTTTATCCCAGGTGACCGAGCCATGACAACCAGTCAAGTCTCCAATGCGGTTCCCCGCATCTATCTACCTTGTATGGCCCATCAACTCAGTAACCTGAGCATTTACTGTCTTAACATCGCTTCCACAGCTACTGCGCTGCTTTTAAGCCACATGAAAAGCCTCCATGCGCCCCTACCTCCTAGAATCCAAATTATCATAGAGGAGATGCACATGCTTGCGGCTGGTATTTTTTGGGACATCGCTTTATCCCGACTACATGTTCACAATCCCCTATTTTCTTGATGCGAGGTCACATGGAATTGCTCCTACATCATGGTTCTTTGCTTAGTCTGCGACATCTCTCCCTGCGCATGACTAGGACAAGCTGCGAATATGGTGAAGAGGGGCATTGCGACAGCTCATGATGCGCTACAAGCAGTCAAGTTCGAAAGCCAACAATCCAAATTTGGCGTACGATTTTTCCGATTAGCCCTGCTGGAATTCACCTGTGACCAACGCGAAAGCTTCTCCATTTTTTCAGTCAGAAATAGTTTTCAGCTGGCATGCGGTCCAGTCTTTGACCAGATAGTATAAAACCTATCATCCAGGCAGAGGTAGGTGTATCCTTATCCTTTCCGACCTCACTAACCTCAAGATGAAGTCTATCATTTCCGCATCTTTGGTTTTTTTTAGCACCGTTGCTCCTACTCTTGCAGCTACCTACCGCTTGACCGACAACATTGTTGGTTCTGGTTTCTACAATGCCTTTGACTGGCAAGCTATTGCTGATCCAACTCACGGACGAGTGTAAGTCAAACTTCTATTCATTGCATAAACCTTCGACTGATGCATCAATTGCCAGAAACTATGTTGACCAGAACACGTCCCGAAACCAGAACCTTACTTTTGCGTCCGGGGATACATTCATCTTGCGAGCAGACTATCGCTCTACTCTGAACCCCAATGGCGCAGGACGTAATTCTGTGCGTATAAGATCAAAGAAGACCTACACTACCCACGTCGCCGTGTGCGTTCTTGATCTCTTTCCTCTCTTGTTCTTTATTCTGACTCGCCCCTATTTAGCTTCAACATTCGTCATATGCCCCAGGGCTGTGGGTCAGTCGTAACCACTGAGAAAAAATGCTGAACGGAATTACTGAATGCTCCTTTACAGTACTTGGCCAGCAGTCTGGGAGACTAAAGAGTCAAACTGGCCCAATGGTGTAAGCCCGACCGTCATCATTTTTTAAATACAGTCGTTTATCAGTTCTTTTCATCCTTCTAGGGAGAGACTGATATTTTGGAAGGCGTGAACGACCAAAGTCCAAATGCTGCGACACTTCATACCACATCAGGTATGCATATCTATTCCTCCGCAAGGAATTGACAATTCATACCTTCCATCAAGGTTGCACTATGCCCGCATCAAGGTCCCAAACTGGGTTAGTAAAATGGGTTTTTTGCCAGCATGTATTTTCTGGTTAACCACATCTGGCTTGAATAGATACCCCGGGCAAAATGATTGCAACGTCGCGGTCAACAGCAACACTGGCTGCAACGTAAAATTCCCATCTACTAACAGCTATGGCCCAAGTTTCAACAGCAACGGGGGCGGATGGTACGTTGGCATACTGTTTATCTCCGGGTTTATGATAATAACGAATTGGATACAGGTATGCCATTGAAAGAACGACAACTCACATTTCCGTCTGGTTCTGGCCAAGGAACTCCAACGTCCCATCAGATGTCAGAGATGGTTCCAGCACAACGAATCCCGACAACTGGGTGAGTTGCATCACATTTCATTTGGTATTGGGTGCTCATTTTTCTCATCGCACAGGGAACGCCCACCGCATACTTCCCCAACAACTCGTGCAACTTCCCTCAATTCTTCGCAGAACACAACATCATCATCAACCTTACGCTCTGTAAGTTGTAGCTCTGTCACTTGCAATCGCTTCTCTAAACACCATTTTTCCCCATAGGCGGTGATTGGGCAGGATCTGTCTATGGACAATCCGGCTGCCCAGGAAGCTGCGTCGGTAAGGAGATTTTTTTCATTCTCCCTGGATTCAGCGTTATAACCAATCCTCATCGCATAGACTATGTCAACAACAACCCTGGTGCATTCCAGAACGCCTACTTCGACTTTGCCTCAATCCGCGTTTACACTCCCTAAATCCTTGATGAGACCTTTTCGATTTTTTCACGAAGATAAAGAGAAACCACCTATGTATTGATGTCGCCACTTTACCGTGTATATTTATCCCGGGGAAACATACCAACATTTTTCTTAACATTTGCCTATCAATGGTGCATTTTTGAAGGTTGACTGCGACAAAACCTTAAACGGTAAAATTTTTCCCATTTCCCGGTCTCTCGCCATGTGCAGGTGCGACTCTTCCGCGATTGTAACCAAGCTCGAGTTCTTTTTGTTGTTCTCTACAACATCGCATCTAAAGTGAGGATCCTGGGTATTCTTCTGGTCCATCACCTGCCAATTACTGAACATTTTAAACATCCGTGATCCAACCGCAGGACCATAGGAATGCAATGACGCGTTCAATCTCCCCACAATTCGGTAACACTGTGCAACTTGAAATAAATCCGTGGAAATAAGGATCTCTTTGACCTTGGTTCTCGACAATAAAAACAATAGGTAATTCATACAGGACGCAGATGCCTGAAAAGGTGATTTATCCCTATTCGGCGTCGATGTCGATCATCCAACATACGGACGCGACATGGACGGCAGTCACACTCTCATGGCGCCCAACTACTCATGAAATTATCCTGGTCTTAAAGGGGACAATAATTAGAACATATGTTAATGATTCAACCTTCGTCTTCGAACTTCATTGATAGTATTCGAATGCACGTAGCAGGCAGAAAGACGACGTCCCACTATTGTGTGTTGCCTCCGATACCATGCTTGGACCATCTTACACCGCTCATTGTATTGGCTACCCTTTTCAACCCCGTCATGGCTGCTTCTACGCTCAAATCTTTCTTTTTGCTGTCACTCCCCTTCTTTCTGCTTGAACATCCATTTCGCATTTTACAGCCGCAGCCGCAACCCACAGTCACCCATTTCCAAAACCTCATTTCCAGGCCGCTTGCGCGTCAGTACCCCCCCAGGTCCAAAATGGGAGATAACCCTAGCCTGTAAGTAAATCATACCCAGGTATTATTTGTCTGAGGATTAATCGATCTTTGTATTTCCAGTTTCACTGGGATTTTCTCTGATTGGTCAGCGAGCAATTGGGATGAAGACATGAACGCGTTATTCGTAGCTTTCGGGAGTGGAAACTTCAATGGCTATAACATTCTATCAGGAAACGATAACGGAATCGACCAGTCGACAGGTTCTGATCAGCCAAACAGTGATGAGCCCGAGACAAGTACGTCGCAGCCTCTAGATGAGGCCGCGTCTTTCCAAGAGCCTTCAGATGATGCCAATGTAGCTAGAAGTGACGGCACACTGGCATATGAGACCGCTGCTGCTGCTAGCTCTAGCGCTGTCGCATCTGAATCCAATGAACCCACTCACGATAAACAACCGCAAGTTGAAGACGCCCAGAACAACTCGGACGACGTTCAACCACCTATTATAAATGTTACCTCTCCTCCATCAGAGCAGTACGTCATTTTATATCTTACTTCCACAATATATAACTCAACGTGTACCGTGTATTTAGCGATACCACAAACAATCAGGCAGCAGCAACTACAACTCAAGATACAAGCGCCGGCGCTTATCATACCCGCGTCCATACTTCAACTTCGGGAGATGGGCTCTTTCCTTTACATCCTCCGGCTCCAACCGTCTCTCACACCGGTCCTATCGCCTCAGGATCATATCATTTGAGACCTCCTCCACGTCTATCCATGCCGGGAGGAGACCATGCGGTACCAAGCATCCGAAAGATGAAGAACCTTCAGCACACGAATGGAGGTCTGTTCCCTCTGCCCCAATTCAGCTCAGCATCTTCTTCGTCTCATTCCCGGGGTGCAGTCCCAAATCCCAATCTTTTAAACGTTCCCCGTCCTCCAATGATGGTCCAAACACGGTCAGAGCCGTCGGTACCAAATGTCACCGCAAGCCCCCAGGTCCAGGCAGCTGCGCCAGTTTCTGCCCCGTCGACACCTCCCAACGCAGAACGCATTCTTAATCCGTATAACATGGTCAATTTCCCAACCATAGACGCACCCGTTTTTACCAATGAATTTGGGGATTATTTTACCTCAGGCTCAAACGACTACCCACCCATCACGTCGCAACCAACGAACATACAACTGCTTCCACAAGATACGTCTTCGATTCCACAAGAATTGATTAACCAATACCCCATGTTCGCAGGCCGAGCGCCTCCACCGCCACAGATACCCGCCGAGGGCCCTACCCCCCAACTTTCCCGATCGGCATCCACCTCTTCCCAAATCCAGACAAAACCAAATATCAGTATACCCTCTTCGAATCTGACAAAGCAAGCTATGACCCAGCCGAGCGCTTCCGGCTCCAATCGTCATGACAATGCAAACGCGAACAACGTACGACAAAGGCGAAACGCGCTCACCTTTGAGGAGACGCAAGCGCCCACGCCCGCGTTGCCGTCAGTCGCGAATCCCTCGATGCCAGCTCCGCCAATGCAGCACGTATATAAGCTCGCTCAAACACCTCAATCTCAATCATCTCAGCTATCTCAGCTATCTCAGTCTCAGCCATCTCAGCCTCAGCCATCTCAGCCTCAACCATCCAACACCAACACCAACAACAACACCAACACAACAACCAAAGCGAAAATGTTTCCAACAAATCAATTCAATCAAACGGGCGGCTACATGTTTCCCAACATGATGCCGTACCAGAATCAAGCTCAGCCCCAGCGGCAATTTCAGGCTCAATCCCAGTTCCAACCCCAGCAGGGTGTACCTCAGCTTCCGAACCTTGCTGGCATGAACTTCCAGACCGGCGCTCAACCCCAGGGTCAACCTGTGCCCCAGCGCCAAATGCAGCATCAATTCCCAACTCAACCTCAGGTCGGTCTGCCTCAGCTTCAAAACGGTGGTGGCATGAACCTCAAATCAGAGTTCAACGCCATGGCCAATCCTCTGTTCTTCGGCCAAAATCAGTTTCAGCAGCCCGGTGCTGTTGCGGGTAGCAGCGCTCAAGGCATGCAGGCGTTCAACTTTACCAACGCCACCATGAACCGCGGTAATAACTTGAACCACGGCAACTTTGTCTTCCAAGGCGCGCCTAAACCAGCAGTCCGACGAGCGCCCGCGAAGAAACCAGTTGTCAAAGACAGCGAAGGAAACCGTTTCGAGTTGGTAAAGCCTGTGTTGCAGAATAGGAAAACCCCATATTATGAAGATGAAAGAATCAGCGTTGGCAGGCCTGTCAAGAGGCTCAAGGTGGAGACGAAGGAGGAGGAGGAAGTATCAGATCAAGAGCCTGATGATGACACAGCCGATGGCGACGTTTATATCCGGTGCGAGTGGGCCAGGAGCGATGGGCGGCCGTGCGGGAAGCTGTTGTGGGTGTGGGGTCCTAATTCGACCACCAAGAACTCTGCGATCCGCCATCATTTGATCAAGTGCAAGTATCACCCACAGGTGACGTTTGAGAAGTTGAAGGTGACGTGCGAGTTTGGGGTGCACCCGAATAGACATGATTGTAGGGCGAGGACGTCGGGGACGATTGAGGTGGATAATGTGGATAGGCATGTTACGAAGACGGAGGGACATAAGTATGATCTTGAGGTGTGGGTGAAGGAGAGGAATGTGGCGCAGAATGGGGAGGTTCATGTGCACTATAGAGCGATGACGGTGGAGGAGAGGTCTGCGTGGTTGAACCAGGTGAATCAATCCAAGAAGCCGAAGGGTTCCAAGACCACCAAGGGCAAGAGGTTTGTTCATGTGGTGGAGTAGGCTTTCTATGTCCCCTATTGCGCCTTATTGGGTTCCCTTTTCTTTTTCCTCCTCTTCATTCGCGTTATACACGTCAGCTATTCCGTCACGTTCAACGTTCATCACTTCATGCTTTATTTATTCAAGGCTTGTTATAATTATGAGAGCACATCTAGGATTGACCATAGTAGATAGACTATACTTTATCTTAGAGCTTGACATTAATGTTTTATTTTTTTTTTAATTATTATTCCGCAAAAAAGTGTGATAAAACTTGGTTGAGGTCAAAAATAATAGTAACGATACCAAACGCATACAAAAAGGTTGGTCCGACCATGTCATCCTGGACCAGCTGGACCGTGGATCGTGGAAGTAGTTTGCTTTTTGTCAATCCAACTCCCAATTGTATCGTATACAATTATTTCGTTGTCATGTTCCGATGGGTCAGCACCATTCTCGAAATATGTCACTCAAGATTGCATCAGGTCTTGGAAAGTCGAAGCGCCCGTTTAAGCGCGTCCAAGGGAGTCACATGCACAGTGCAGCACACGCAACCCTTGCGAGACGTTTGAATACTACACCAACTTCCTTCTCAGCATTCCGGTCAAACCAGTGCCCGGCACAAATTCTCAAAACCCGCATCCTACCTAGATAGAAATAGTGAATTAGCCGAAACCCACATCCGAGATCAAGATATCCCAACCGACCTGGAAGAGAGACAGCAAAGATGAGATAACGCCTGGTAACGCCGCTGAAGGTCAAAGGAAAATAATCGGATTGATAAATGCCAAGGCTCTGTTCAGAGACACTTCAAGTTTGCATCTGGCTGGTTCAGGAAAGCAGTGCTTAGAAGTCAGAAGACGCTTTGGGACGCGACGGGAATAATGGATGTCGATGATGTAGAGTCCTGTCTTGATATAGTGTGCTCCGTAATATCGTAGATTTATAGCCACGGCACTCAAAGATCATGGTCTGTAACAAATATGATCGATTTGTGTGGATGAACAGGGTACTTGAGCAATATCAGTTGGGCAGGGAGTTGAGTTGACCGGAGGTGTGATCAACAACATGTGATATTGGCGTGCTGTGATTGGTCCAAAGTACCCCGCACAACAGCACATCAAAGCGGACCAATCTAATGCGTCGTATTTTAGTTCTGGTATCAACAACTCTCCTCCGTCTCTGGCCGCTCGCTAAAGTGTCATCAACAAGCAAACAATCGTGCTGAAAAGCGGGAAAAAAAAGGGGTGACAAGGATTATCGATCTTTGAGCAAACTGGAGATAATGCGGTATTAGGTTGAGTGCGATTAAGGCATTTTCTACAAGGACAACTGGTACAATATTCTCCGACTTGCGGCTTCTAGGCAGTCCAGGCTTTAGCAATGAGCTCAGTAAGACCTGTAGAAGATTTAAGTTAGCGTTTGGATGAAAAAAGAAATTTAAATTGGGCGTACCAATGTCGTTGGTGTTGAATTGGTAAATTCCAACAAGAGTCGCGACAGTTGCGGTGCGCAATGTCCAGGTCATGACGCGTCCAATGACAGGGAATTTGCGGGGGTGAAGGTAGTCCACGAGCATGGAATCAAACTGCAAATTACGGTTTAGCACATAGGTGCAAATCACACGAGTGAATGCAGACGTACTCCAATGTGACTGTGCATCACCAAGCTGATTCCAAGAATACCATCAAGAACAGGATAGTTGGTTCCAGAGGTGACAAAGGCAGCAGCAGTTAGAGGAACGAGACCTGCGGACAGCAAACGCTCAAACGCCCAGTGATATGATCCATGAGCACGGTTAGGAGCGGGGAATGGAGTAGGGTCGTTGACGGTGCCCGGAAGAATGGCTAGATAATACAACAAGATTGTGCTTGAGAATCTTTATTCCCTGTGTTCAAAGCTCAAAAGGCGACGTACGACCACCAGGAACATAGGCGTATTTAGCATCTGTGCTCTCAAATCTGGCTGTTTATATGAGTTAATAAATGTCTTTTAAATCGCCCAAATATTAATACAAACCTTGTGTTGCTGATCGCACCGCCAGACGACGAGCAACAGCTCTGGGAATTGCTGAACGAAGGACAAGGCTCGAGGACATCGTCGCTGACAATGAGGAAAGAGGAAAAGGCTGAGCGGAATTTAGAATCTGTCCTCTTCCGCTTTCCACTTTCACGGGACTCATGTCCCAACCGGTTATTTCCGATTCCGGCTACTAACAGCCATTACCCTCCATTCCAAACATGTCAAACTAAAGCTCTTCATCGTCGACCACGACGACTAAACGGCGTTGGACGTCGTCGTCTCTGCTATTATGAACCCTCTAAAACTGGCCGTTGTTGGCGGTGGTCCTTCTGCTTTTTATGTGGCCTCGAGAATTCTTAAGCTTTTACCTGTGACTGAGGCCCAGAATGTCAGAGTGCATCTATATGATCGTCTTTGGGCTCCTCACGGGCTAGTTCGTTATGGCGTTGCGCCTGACCATCCAGAAGTCAAGGCGAGTACCGTTCTGGAGATATGCATGGGATACAGAAAAATATAAGCTATAAAATTCCATGCGTAAAACCCTGATTTTTTTCGCATCAATCCTTTGCTGACTCTCCGCTTAGAACTGTGTTCATAAATTTGAAACCACCGCAGAGGACCCCCGTTTTCGATTTTTTGGCAATGTAGATGTCGGAGACTCTGCCAATATTATTCCTTACGCAAACCAGTTGTCACTGGCGTCGATATTCAAGAATTATTCTCATGTCTTGTTCGCGACAGGCTGCACATTGCCAACTCTTCATGGAGCCTTGCCACCGTCTTCTACCTGCATTCCTGCACTGTCTTTCGTTCACTGGTATACTCAGCATCCAAAGGCACCACCACCACCACCTCTAGAGTCTATCAAGCATGTTTCAATTATTGGCAACGGAAACGTATCTTTGGATGTAGCCCGCATGTTACTCACCAACGTGGAGGTTTTGGCTCAATACGACGTTCCTCAACACGTATTGGACGTTTTATCGCGATCAGCAGTCAAACATGTCTCAATTATTGGCCGACGAGGACCTCTAGAGGCAGCTTTCACCATGAAGGAACTCAGAGAAATGATTTCTCTTCCAGAAGCTTCAATGGTCCCACTTGACCCATCTATAATTACTACCTCACCCTCATCACCACCTCTCACTCGTCAACAATCCCGTGTTTTCCAACTCTTACAAAAAGGATCTAAAAACCCCTATGGCACAACGTCCAAAACCTGGTCACTAGATTTCTTCAGATCGCCCATTGGGCTCGTTCCTCCCACATCTACAAACCCGTCATCTCAATTATCCTTATCACACACCATGGTAGACCCGACGACTCAAAAAGCAGTCCCTACCGGCGAATCATCCACAATATCCACGGATCTCGTCATTACATCCTTAGGATTCCACGGAGAGCCAACAGCACCCTTCTACGACCCAGGCCTGCGCCATCTGCGCACCCTGTCAGGGCGAGTGGTCACTTCACGCGGAACGACGCTCCGTAATGTATACGCATCAGGTTGGGCTGCGACAGGTGCCAAAGGCGTCTTAGCCTCGACGATGATGGATGCATACGGCGTGGCGGACACTATCATATCAGACTGGAAAAATGCTGTTTCTGGTTCCGGAACCAACGTGGCTCAGGATGTAGCACCTGAGATGAAGCATGACGAGCCCGAGATGCACGGCTTACCGGCGCTCAATTCATCTCCAGAGCTTGATGAGATTCCCCCTGAGGTTCAGGAAGCTGTTAATGGTGGTACTGTTACTCAGTATGAGGGCTGGCGAAAGATTGATGCGGAGGAGATTAGGAGAGGTCAGGTCCTGGGCAAGGAACGTGAGAGGATGGGTTGGACAGAGGCTCACGCCTTGTTGGCAGCGTTGAGAGCTCAGCAGTCGTAGTGTGTGTGTGGTTCCTGGTCAGAGCTGGATATTATCGCTCTGAATGCGTATGTTCCAACCCAATAGATTAATTTTTTACCCACTGCTCATCACGGTTTCATGATTTCAGAGAGAAAAAGCCGGTGACTTTTCAGCCCCTAGGTCCCTGGTGTTACCCCAGACTGACAAGCATCTCGGATTGCGGACCGTTTGGGTGTGTACGGACGCATTCTTCACTATGGCGAATGGCGGAAACTCCCTTGGATGACGTTTTTTTTTCTGTTCCATCCCGAACCTTCAATGGCTGGGGTGTCGTAAAGTTCTGTGATTCTCGTTTTCCTGGACAAACGGTGTCAGTTTTCTACTCGTCTCCGCGGAGAGGAGTAAGCAAGGGGTATGAAGGCTACAGAGCCTACGGTTCGTTTAGGTGCCGCTGTCAATTCTCGCCTTCTTGCGATGAATGGGCCTCGCTGAAAACGTTGCTTGGTATGGATAGAAAATACATCAGATGAATACTTTGGACTGACATGAATGCAGTACAGCCGCACAGGGACCGTCAGGCAGAGGTGTTTGTAACATCCATACCAACAGACGAAACCATCTCCTCAGACACTGGACTTGGCGACACTTATCGTCTATCCTCTCTTATCCCTGGGCCTTTTCTTTTCGAAAATTCAATGTCAATGGCACGCTGCTTTGCTCCCTTTCTCACCACTAAAGCATAGTACACCAGACGACCCTGCCCTCGGATATCCATGTCCCATTGTCGAATACAACGACTATTAATCGTGTCATTGGTCCCGCCGGAACATGCCAGTAAAGCGAGCTGCGGGTCTACAATCACTGTCCTTTTTAATCTGATAAGGTTTCCGTAATGTGACCTGTACCCCGAACCCCGAGTGACCGTGCAGCTGGATGACTTATGGAAGATCATTTACCGACTAAGCTCAAGCTACAAGTGTTTTCAGCGCCCTATTCGAGACGAAGAACCTTCTACGCCACAAACCCTGTAAGCTGTGTCTATCTATCGTAGTGAAACTGATATTAATTGTTTCTTTGTCTCAAACTTGGCTCGCTCCATTTCGGTCATTCCCTTCAAAAGCTTATAAGACCTAGACTAGGATTCAAATTGTAATCAAAGGGTTCAAGTTGTACATCATCAGTTCAAGCGTCTTCTTGCAAAATTAGCCTTTGGTGAAGCGACTCCTCCCTCGTCTGTGGTCTACCCCATACTCTGTCGTCATATTTGTCCATTAACGGCCTCTCGGCATGAGAACAAAGCGGTTTAGACAATATTTTAGGAATGTTTTACAAATGAGCGGAAAAACAGGAACTCCGCGGACATTGCACCACATATCCCTGTATTTGAATCACCAAGCCCAAAAACATAATCACTACTGAACTGGTGGTGCCAACTCACTCACGTCCATCAGCACGCATCTCCGTCGAGCCTGCCCTTGGCTCAAACACTCGGCGTCTTATTTTCTGCTGAATTGCCCTCAAAATAGCTATCCTGTCCCGCTCTGATCGCCTCTCTCCAGAATTCACCGTACGTGCATTCAAGTCTATTCCTAGACCCTGTTCTATGCTTGGCAACGACCATGTCCATGTTTTCCTCGGGGCGTCTATTTCCTTTCTTCTCTAATCTTCCATTTGTCGCCTCTTCTGGCCGCACATATGGTGGCCGGTCCCGAAGCATAATTGGCCCTATCTCAAGATTAGGTCTTGCGTTGTGCATGGGGTCGGGTCACCCTGTCATGAGGATGTTATCGCCCCTTTTTTTTTCTTGCGTTTTTTTCGACATCTTTCATGGTGATAATGTCGGCTGACTCCGTCCTTTGATATTCATGCTTCAGGGTATCCACGAACTAGAGCTAATCCAGCATCTCACCAGATCGGGGAGACTCAACTTATAAAATGAAGAAGCGTCAGCGGCTTTAATCTTTCCAACGCTTTTTGTTTTCCCGTTGTCCTTTCTTGTTCCTTTTCATTTGGGTATGCTGCGTCTTTCTTTGATTGCTTTATCATTTCACTCATATACACTATATTTGTTTTTATTAGCTGTCCTTGCCCCATCATGCTCAATACATCTCAAGGACTGCGCCTGCCTCCTGAAGTCGTGCGTCACATTCTGGAGCACATTGCCTGGTCGAATATCAAGACAGCAACCGTGCTATCTCTGCTATGTAGGACCGTCCACTGCTGGTAACTACTTTATCTTGCCATCATTCACGATAATTGTCTGATGGGTTAACCGCCAGGGTCGACCCTATCATCTACACCAACGTCCACCTCCTCACACCACGCATTGGGCAGCTCTTCATCCGCACCCTCAACACCTCGCACACCAAAAATGCCTCATTCTTCGCAACCAAAGTAAAGTCGCTCTATATCTGCTCAGGCATGCATCCGCGGGATGTCCTCCAGATCCTATCCGCTTGCTACGGTGCCGATGAGCTCACCTACTGGGAAGTACCTTCTCCGAGGAACACCCAACCCGCGCTTCTCCCTGGATCTCCTCAAATACCTTCTAATAATATTCGTACCCGTTCCCTCTCTCCGATATTTTTATCATGCAACAGCGAATTCCAAGGAACCCGCCATGAATCATTTGATTCCCCCTCGCCTGCCCCTCAGCTGAGCTCACCAGGCAAACACCTTCTATCTCCTCGCAAAGTTTCTCTCTTCCTACACGATTACCACTTTGGCCCATTCAAACCTTACTTCAATCAGCCGCTCTTCTCCTCGGTAACACACCTCTCCATCGCCAACGAATGGCAAGACTGGACGTCATGGGGTGGAATAAACAGTCTCACAATGCCATCCCTGACCCACCTCAAAGTCGACCTTAGCGTAGGCGACGCG
This sequence comes from Panaeolus cyanescens, assembly GCA_002938355.1. Lineage (NCBI taxonomy): Eukaryota > Fungi > Basidiomycota > Agaricomycetes > Agaricales > Panaeolus > Panaeolus cyanescens. The sequence continues at coordinate 7,964 of NHTK01005846.1, read as the reverse complement.
CCACACGATGTCAGGCATCGCGAGTGGATGAACACCATCACCAGCAATCCTGATCTCGCACGGTGCAACGTTGACGAAGTCGACGCTCGGCAGTGTCCCTGGATCACCAAAATGAACGCCGCGGCAAACGCGCTGAGCCGCATCCTCAACGACACCATGCACACGCTCAAGGTGCTCGTTCTGGTGCTCAGGCATGATTCGAATCCTGCGCGGACGGCAAAGGTGATTTCGAGGTTGGCGCATTCAAAGATTTATGGCGAGGTTTTTGACTTGAGCTACCATGATCCGGTGACGCCCACGGGCTTTGATCCTCGTTTGGTGTTCACCTGGGAGAGACAGCCATTTCGATACTCCCATGCGCATAGCGAGCATGAGAGGATGATCTGGAGATCGGCAGATGCGGTCGTCAAAGGGCAACGTGCACTTTGTGGTATGTTATCTATAATTAATTTTAACGTTCTTTATGCTCATTCTCGACGACGACTTTGTTAGGTTACACCGTCATGAACTGCGATTTACTTATTTGAGCGCTAAGGTCTTCTGATCATCAAACGATGGACGGAATGTTTGTGTGTAAAGAAACATACAGAATCGATTCATCGTGTGTACTACATACAAGTTGATACAACGTATAATACCCAATAGGGACATCTACGGGTCATTAGTAGTTATTACGAGGAGATACAAAAAGCAACGACAGCAAGCACAATATGTGCATAATAGGTACATAATATTGACGCATAAGTATATAAATCTTCAAATTAATCAATCATGCTTCAAAGCCAAAAAAGAAATCAGAACCCAATCCAATCCAATCCTAAATCAAGAAAAGTGTGGCCACGCTCAGAAGTCGAAATACGAGTACCTCCTGCGATCCCCAACGCCTTCCCCATCCCTTCCCTCCTCAGCAGCCTTCCTCCAGCCCCAAACAGGGAACGAAGCAGGATTACTCAACCACTTACTAAACGCCACCCGATCACCTCGCATCTCATACCGCGTTGCCTTCAGCCTCGACTCCTCCGCGCGCTTCGTCCACTCCCTAAACTTCTCCACATCCTCAATCGCTCCATAACACATAGAAAGACCATCAATGTGCCTGCCCACATCGCGACCAGCGTTAGCCCTGGGTCCGATATCCATAATCTCGAGTCCTTCACGAGCGATAAGCTTGAGAGCGTGCAGATGGGCCTTGATAAGAAGGTCCCTCGGAATGGACAGATCGGCAGCCCAGTGCTCGAAAACAGGGGGGCGACAGACAAGGACGCCTTCAAGATCATCATCGTCATCCGAATCACTTGCATCCCCATTGAAAGAGGCAACCGACATATGAGAAGCAGAGCTCGAATGGGAAGGACTGCCCCAGAAGTTGGTGAGAATGGTGCGAGCGAGGTCAGCGCGGGCAATGTCCTTCTCGGGGCGTGTGCAGAAGGAGCAGCGACATTTGAATCCGTAGGTGGTGTACAAAGCTGCCGCACGAGGCCCACTGGTGAGTTCGGAGGGGACATAAGGAATGCAGATCTCTTCATCTGGTTGGATAGGGCGAACAGCAGTGATAATGAGAGCAAATAAATCCGCATCCCACTCATAGCGAGCGTTAGGTCCGCAGCTATGGGAAATAAAAGTAAGCATGATGATAAAGTAAAAAAATTAATGTGAGAGACATACCTATGATTGAAGCGCGTGCCCTGGATGAACAGCGCCCTGTGGGTACTAAGCTCTGCGTTCTCTTCAGCAGGAGTACCGAGCTGGACAGCGAGAGAATTGAGCCTCATGATGGCTTCGTAAACTCCACGACCGAGGTTAGGACGGTGGGTGCAGTCAACATCAGTGGGCAGGGCCATAACTTCCTGATACGGCCCCTCGGAGAGTTTGCCAAAGATATCAGCATACAACTCGTCCAACGGGATATTGACCCCAATGACGTAAGGAGTCACCACCGCAGGATGCTCAACCAAAACACGCTCACCCACGTCAATCGGAGCGGTCGCGAACATCCCAAGGCCCTTGCCTTTAGCCTTTGCGAGCTCAAACTTCGGAGAAAAGTGGGGTTTCTGGTGCTTGAGAGCCATTTGAGAGTCCGAGGTCGTTTGGGGACCTAAACCGTCGATACCAACCATTCCGAGGAGAGGCTCAATGGGGAGCATAGCGTCGACTCCCGAATCGAGCATCGTGACGGACCGACGCGGGCCGCCGCCGAAACGGTGCGACCGGATGACATAGCTCCGGTTCCGGATGTGCCTCGCAAAATCAAAGTCTGGGAGGTCCAGCTCGATGTGCACCTTCCTACTAATATCACGGCAAGCTTCCCTAGTGAACGCGCCAGCAGGTGCAGACTTGTGAACGAAAGCGTCATCGGAAGGGAGGGGGCCGCGCTTGGGTGGCTCGCCGTTGTAGCTGACGGGGCCGCGAGAGGCTTTGGCGCGAGGTGGGCTTCTGGGGATTTTAATAGGCTGGTGAGTGGGTATGACGCGTTTCTCATCCAGACTCTCAGGCTGGACGATAGAGTGACGGCGTTTACGAGGAGAAGGCAGCTCTTGGCCACCCACAAAGGGGTCAGGTGATACATAGACTTGTTGCGGGGCCATCGGAGGAGAGACGATGGAGAAGCGCCGTTTGCGAGAAGGACTGAGCTGGGGTTGAGGAATAACATGATAGACGTGTCCGCCAGGGGGAGAAATAGGAAGAGAAATAGGCTGGACGTATACGACGGGCGGTGGGTGGACTGGAGGGGAGCGGGCATGCTGAGTAGCATACATGGGCTGAGATTGAGCGCTCCAGTTGTCCGAGAACGGATCATCGTTCTGTACATAGACGGAGCGGCGCTCCTTGGACGGCGCACGTTGGCGACGCTCTTGAGAAGGTTGACGTTGGCGCCGATGAGAAGGGGTCGAGAGAGGTTTGTCACTTGGAAGGACGATTTCCTCATCTTCTGCAACAAACGCGACAGACTTCCTCCTCCTACGGGGTTCGGTGGCCGCATTACCACCTTTCTCTACTCCATAGTCGCGTAAAGCCGGTGTGAGGTGGTTGTCGTAGGCTTGTACCGAGGACTGGTGAGCATAATGGTGATTAGATGGTGATTGGGTGGGATAGGCTGAAGAGTGTCTGGAAGGCATTGAGTCCAGGCAAAAGATAGGGGGCAAAGTAAATTGGTATATGAAAGTTGACAAGGGTATAAGTGATGCTGTCTCGTGATAGTGCGCTGCACCGTTAGAGAAACTGTGTGGTATGGAGATGGAATGAAGTGGGAAAGTAAAGAAACCTCCTGTTCTTGCACGGTCTGCTTTTAAACCAAACCAACAATGTAAAAGTGCACGAGGACTTAAACAATATGATCACCCAAAAGGCAAAGGATGCGAATGGACCCAGTGAGCCCACATCAAAAAAGACGATGCGCATTCAAACTGGGCTCCCAAATTGGGTTGCGAACAATGAGTCAAGACGACGCGTCTGAGGTCCATCCAACAACCTGAGAAAATCCCATCACGCGCGACGTGCCCACACCACAATGAGTACAGTGCATCTCAGCATCATAGAGAGTTCGCTAAGCGACAGATATTGTTCAACAACCAATGAAAGAGCAAGCCCAGCAACGAAAAGAAACGCAGGATCATGATCAGACAAAGGATGATCGGGGTTGTGAGGGGGGCGATGACATTTCCAGCTAAGTAAGTATAGCCAAAAAAAAAGGGAAAAAACAACAGGCTTCGCCCGTTTGTCCAGATTGTCGGTACGCATAGTATAGAGGGCCCAGTTGGTGTATATATGGCAGCCCACTCGCACTTCCACTCATTGTTTGGATGAATGGCCATTCTTGGACGATTTTCAAATGATCCCATAAGCCAGCCTCCCGCATCGCATTGTCCCCCATTGTGAGTTACCGCAGAGGTGCTTTGTCCCAAAAGGCAGTAATGAACAGCACGTTCCGCTGCAGCGTAGCGGATATGACCCCATTGACGAGAAAAAAAAGGCAGCACAAATCCAGCACCTGCCAGTGCGAGTCTTTCCAGTCCCAGATAGATCAAAGGGTGCGATAATAGTTTAACCCCCAGCTTCTCATGACTGGCATTGACGCAGCATTAGATGGTGGTAGTGGATGAGCAGACATAATAGCATTCAGACCCAAGACGTAAGATAGACGGTAGGCAGCAGTCTGAGATTTCAGTGGGACGATATTGGGCTTCTCATTGTGGTGGACGTGGTCAAAGGGGGCCACGCCAAAACGGGAAGGGGGCCAGCAGACACGGCAAAAGCCGGCCGATTCCCAGGATTACCCCTATCTTTCCTTTGAACCTTCTCATATGCGCTATCCGCAGAGTTTATCTACGTTGGACAATCTAAACTACCAAAGCGTAACCTAACATGTTATACTTACTATCATACAAACTAATTCGTAGAGTCCCAATAATGAATACCAGCACCCACCGCCCCTCGAACAATCCGAGCCGCAACAATTACTCCAACCGGCCCAGCTTTTTTACGAGCCTCAGTCATGCGCACTCTCTTAATCATCAAAACGCTCAACATAACTTCATCCAAATAATTATGACCATGCGGCTTCACTATTAGCTCCGGTTCTGTGCCAGGAGGAACGGCAACGCCATCAGGGAGGTAATGGTTTGGGAAGTATTACGACCCTATAATGGTGTCCTGGTTTCGTGCATGGGCACACTAGACAAAAAACAAGGTATATATCATGAACCGTATTTCCCTTAATAAACTGTGACTACCCCAGGCTCCGGATTTGGCGCATCGGATGAGGATGGTAGGAGTACAGCACATTAGGTTCATCACGAACGTCGTCAACATTCATGACGTTCATCTCCTGACAATCACGAGTCGAAGATATTAGCGCCGAAACAGACCTGTGTAACGCAGTTGGTGTCGAAGGGTGAAGGCTCGTCAACGCCTTTGCTGCAGTCGTTCGCATAAATTATTATTAGCTCGGAAACATGGACATGACCGAATAGGTTGATAAAAAGCACATGGGCGTGAAATCCGATTCCATATACATAGTACAAGGTTTTCCCACTGCGCCTTGCAATTGACTTGCAACTTCGTTGAGCTCATCAATCCAAAATGGTCCTTTCTCAGCGAAAACTGAGTTATGTGGCTCCAATTCTTCAGATTCAGATTGGTGAACGAACCCTCGATAGCGATGGTTCACCACCCTCCAACACTAACGGGGAGATCCCTCATTCAGATTTCCCATTTCTGGGATGTCTGTCTGTCTGTCATTCATTTCAAGATCTGTTCACTGGTTTTCTGACGTTTTGAACAATCATTTGATTGCACTTTCTTTAATCAGTCTCTTGTTCTTGAGAGCCTATCTATCTCGCCCACACTGAACATATATATATACCCCTCATTTCCAGCTGCCTCAAATCACACTAGTTCATCCTCACCATCATGTCTGATCTTCAGTCTCAAGGCTTCCAAGGCCAGGTTGCAACAGCGTCCTCTCCCGACTACGACAAGATCAGAGAACGCTACTCCAAAACCGCAGCTCTCAAACCCGCCTACATTGCCCTCCCAACCTCCATCGAGGACGTCATCATCGCCGTCAAATTTGCTACTTCCAATTCACTCGAACTCGCAATCAAAGGAGGAGGCACCAATCCTTACCCCGCGTCTTCCACTGACCGAGGCCTGGTGATCGACTTGCGTAACATCAACAGCGTCAAAGTTGCCGATGATAAGCAGTCCGTCACCGTTGGCGGAGGCGCCGTCTGGGGCGATGTTTATCACGAGACGGATAAACACGGCGTCGTTCCCATCGGCGGGAATGTGCACTTCCTAGGTGTCGGCGGTCTCACACTCAGTGCAGGATACTCTTACTTGTCAGGAAAGTATGGATTGGGCGTGGATAACATCCTCCAAGCTACAGTTGTACTCGCCGATGGTCGAGCTGTCGTTACAAGCGAAACACAGGAACCAGATCTCTTCTGGGCTATCCGTGGTAAGCTTTTCCTAGCACTTTCCAACCGTAGATCTCTACTAAAACGTTAATCCCATTCATGCTGCGATTGAAAATTGTTATCAGGCTCAGCCAATCAATTTGGTGTCGTTGTAGAGCTCGTATTGAAGGTGTACCCACTCAACGCACCGATGACCGTCGGGGCACTCGTTTATCCAGGCAACGCCCTCAACGACGTTCTCTCTGCAGTCCGTGTAAGTGCTCTTCAACCCTTTCTTTATGAACAGCCTAAAAGTAATTCTGCTCTATATTACAGAAACACCTGGAAAACCACCACCCGAGCACGAAAATGATCCTCATGTTCGCTCGATCACCACCTGACTTTTACGTGTGTCCTTTAATTATCCTCAATCCTCTTTGTCGAAAACCACCTGATGTCGTTATTTTTAATATTACAGCCAGGCATTCTCATCCTGCCTTACATCGAAAACAACGAGACACCCGTAGACAAGGTCCTCGACCCTTTCCGTACGATCGCCAAACCCATCTTCGAAGGCCTCGCCCCCGTAAAGGGCTTCGAAGCCGCCTCGCACGGCGCAGACCAAGCTCTCGCCAACCCTCCCCCTCGTATGATCACCGACGGTGCCATATTCGGTGACCTCTGGGACGACGTTATCACTGACGCATTCGGTCGTTGGGTTGCGTTCACAGAACAAGAAGAGTTCCGAGCTTCATATGTCATTTGGGAGTTCGGACACAGGGACAAGATCACTGAGAAGAAGCCTGAGGATATGGCTTTCCCTGCGAGGGACCCGCATTATTATGTGATTGCTGCTACGAGGTTCGTATGCTGGTCTTACAATGTTCGGATAAAGCGTTCGACTTATATATCATCTACTACTCCGTTTTTGGATTGCTTAGGTATTCTGACCCAGCGCGTGATGATGATGCGCGAAACTGGGCAGCTGGTATTGGCAATCTCGTCAGAAATGCACAAGTTGAAAAGATGGGAAAACCTCTCATTACTCCTGCCGGTTTCGCGTTGAACCCCGAGGTTGTAGCACCTGAGAAAGTTTGGGGGGATAATTATCCCAAGTTGAGGAAGTTGAAGGCTAAATACGACCCAGGGAAGGTTTGGAGCAGGGGGTGGTGCATCGAACCTGAGGCCTGAAGCTCGAATGTATTTTGTTATCACGAAACTCACTATCGCACTCGTGTTGATTTGATATCTCCACGTCCCAGTTGTCTTTCGAATTCGTCATCTGCTGCTCTTCTGCGCCTCTTGTATGTGTATATGACTGTCTGAATTTTGTTTGTTATACGACTACTAGTGACTATAACTTCCTTCGTTTTACACCAGCAGAAGTGAAGCACTAGCCACCATATGCAATACTTATATAATTTAAAGTAAACATCGATAAGTATTAAAATATTAAACGCCAAACGTTAAACGTTAACGTTACATCTGTCATCGATGCTATCGCCAATCATTCATCATCATGATCGATCACACTACATCTCTAGGGCCTAGCCTCTAGGGTACTAGCAGCTGTGGCCTGAGTCTGCCTGACAAGCGCCTCAAACCCTTACTAACATAACTTTGAATTCTAAATATCAAATCTGCATTCTGATGCGACCCCCGCATGCGCAGCGCGTCGCCACCAGGACGCTTCGCGCTCAACCTTAAGCTTATACATACCGCTCTTGAAGCTTGAAGTTGCTGTGCGTTGTGCTGCGCAGTCGTCGGCTCACAATGTTAGCTTTGTACTGGGACTAGCAGCGGACTGGACTGTACTAGTATCGGGCGGCGGGTTACATACGCGTTGCGTGAATCACGGATGATGCATTGATGCGTCCAAGTCTCAGATCTCAAGGTTAGTACCATCATGATAGTAGTAGTAGAAGTAGTAGTAGTACATACAACAAAATCCCCAGATCGTCAAGCACATTTCGAAATTCGAAGCGATCAAGAACACCCGAATCAATGAGTATTAAGATTAAGTATGACGGTACATTTCGGCAAGTATTCTAGGTCCTCGAATACATT
>NHTK01005845.1:0-21043 GCA_002938355.1 Panaeolus cyanescens | reverse complement strand
ATTTTATATTTACCTTTTATTCACTTACCGTACCGCGCTCATCACTGTCCCTTAAAACGTCCTCGGGAGGTATAGGGATATCATCGAACGCTGGGTTACCCTCCGAGTCCGTCAGTGGCATAATCTTCGTGACAGTAACTGGACCAAGTTCCTGCACTCTGCCCGGTGTCTGATGAACACGGCCTGACATATGCGTATCCATGAGCTTCTGCTTCGAAGCACATGGTGAATTAGGACTTGATTCGCTGCCCACATCGTCACGACCTAAAGTAGGCTTCTCATGCATATTATGCGCGTTAACACCCAACCGCATTGCGTCTGCATTTTGCATCCCCACAGGGTCCACCATCATCGATATCTGAGGTACCTCAGTTGGACACAGCTCTTCGAGCCAATCTTGTAGCCTGACTTGCCACGCTCGGTCCATGATTGCTCCATATCTTCTCAGCGTTGTGGTGATCTTGAGTAAATAGACTAATCCGAGGAAGAGGACGACCGAGACGACTATACGAGGCGCGAGTGCCTGTGAAGCTGTGAATGGTTCGCGTGTAGTATCGATGTCGGTGCCGGTTCGCCATACATAGGACATTATGCAGACTATGTAGAGTATGATTGACCTGCTCATATAGCCATTGGTATCAGCTCATGCGGTATAGATTGGAGCCGGAAGAGACGCACCAAGCCAACCACACCGCAGGCAAAGCCAACATAATCCACACATTCCACCAAATTCCCGTCTTGTTCTGTTTCGCTTCATGTGCCCACTCAGCGACCTTGTACGTCTTTCGCATCGCTCCGAAACGGATGATGTACATGCAACCGTACATGAGGCTCATCAACGAACATATCATGGAGATGAGGGCGGTGAATCGAGTTAAGGGATCGGTAGAGGCGCCGTCGAGCTGTAGTGCGGTGAGGAGTGCACTACAAAATAAAGAGGTATGTTGGTCATTACGAACCTTTTTAGAGAAGAATGTGCCATACGTACCCTAGAAGGAGCACCGAAACGATATTCAGAGTATTCCACTCCGAAATCAGTGCATCGACAAACTCGTTCCAGCTCTTTTGTAACCTCTCATACGGATCACTCGTCACCTGCTGCGTTGTTCCTTGAAATAACCACGGTTCGTTATTCTTTCTTGCTGCATCTAACAGCCCCCGTTTTATATCCTTGATGCTCAATTCAGCTTCTTCGAAAAGTCTTGAAACGCGGGAAAAGTAGAGGTAGGGTAGGTATAGAAGAAAGAGAAGATAGATCTGTCTTGGAATTGTGTCGAAGATGAATGCAAGCAGAAATTTATGAGGAGGAAGCGTGGATGCGATGGTGGCGAGGTTGGCGTTTGGGGTGCGGGTAGGTACGTTTGGGTTCAGTTCACTCCATGAAACTGTTCTTGCTTCGGTTGCGAGCTTTGGAGGTGCAGTTAAGTCATTGTCGTCTACGATGCTGGGGTTTGACGTCCTGTTATCTGTGGACTCTTTGGTAGACCAAAGCCGCCTTACACTGTTTGCAACTGAAGGTTTGAAGGGGTCAACGGCTGAATACGTTTGTCGATATCGACGTCGTACCATCTTGAACGGAAAGGCGTGGATTAATGAGGGTGGGCAATACATAACCAGTATTTAAAGGTTGAAAGGCACCAACAACAAGGAAATCATCCTCTCTGAGTCTCCGACATGGCAGACTGCGAAAGCCACTGGCAGGTCACTCCACTTCGGGATCCACTTCGTCGGTTCCGTGTTTAATCTTGCCTGTCAATTTGGTGGAGCTGACATAGGGTTTATCGCAAGTTCGTCATGGGAGAGATAGGTGGGGTCTGAGTGCGTTGTGGTCTGAACAAAGCTTCGAAGGGTACCCCTGCCATCAGGAACGTAGGAACAAGGGACGGATCGGAGTTTGAACTTTCCCCGCGTCGCAGTCGGCGCTTAAATTAAGTGACAGCCACGATCGGCCTTCTCAAAGGTCCTTCTTATCTTCTGTCCTTCTCTACCTTGTCCTAGTCCATTTGCTATTTAGCGCCTTTGGCACACATCAAAGCCTTCATTGTGAGTTTCCATAAACAATTTTTGTACCTCTTTTTTTTCTTCCGTTTATTGAAAAGAAATTAATATCACATGGATAATCCGTTAGCCGAACCCGGAAGGACCCTTTTTGAGCATCAAAAAGCTGTTCTGTTTTTAGGGGCTAGGTAACATCACAAAACAAAATTTGTTGAACCCCTTCTTGTCCTCTTCTTTGTACTACAAAAGGTTCGTTTATATTAACTTGTTCTCGTTGTGTGTCTTACAGAATCTTACTGTTGGACGCCCCACAATCCTCTTATATAATACTGAACAGCTCACGCGCAGGCGGTCGCTAACATCTCTCTGATACCCATCACTGCATCGTTACCGTCGAATCGCACAATGTCTTCAAGCACCCAACCCACAACTGAGAAGAAAGTCGCATCCGTCGAGGATGATCTCGATGAGCTTGACGGTACGTACTGTAATCTCATTCAGAGATTGGAATTGAAGCTCACCCGACCCCCGTTCCGTCAACTTCTACCCCGCATCCAACTTTTCTTCGCCTTTCCTGGTTTCATTTGAACCACTTCCGTACTCACAGATGTCCTTGACCAGTTCACTCCAACTGAGAAAGAAGGGCCACTTCTGAGTGACGTGCCCCTTTCCCCCGTTTCACCCGTCCCAAACACCACTTTTGGACGACCCCGACACAACACCACAGTCGACAAACCCCCCATCTCCATCCCCTCCTCTACATCCGCAAGCAACCTCGATCCAACGGCAGAAATCGATGAAGACTATTTCGCAGCCGAGTTTGCGAAGAATCTGCAGGAGGGGATGGAGGATTTGATGATGAAGTTGGCAGGAGATGCGGCGAAGGTTGGGGAGGGAGTGGAGGGCGAGGAGAAGGGCCCTTTGAGTCCTGAGCAGCAGCAAAAGTTGATGAAGGCTGCATGGGAGGCGATGCTGATTGAAGGATTGAATTCGGATGGTAAAGGATTGGAGGGGCTTGGTGAGGTTATGGAGGAGGCATTGGGAGAGAAGAAGGATAAGCAGAAGGCAGCGATGGGACCAGAAGCTCCACCACTCCCTGCTGGTGACTTCCAGACGAGGATTAAGCAAACAATGGATAAGCTGAAAGAGAGCGAGTCAAAGTTGAAGGTGAGTGTGAGACAGACCCCTGAGTTGTGTCAGTGGTTAATTATGGTTTATGATAATTAGGATGCCTCTGGTGCGGCTGCTGGTGGCGAGCCATCTATGGCAGATCTGGATAACCTTATGAAAACCTTGGGAGATTTGGGACTTGACGGAGATGATACAGAGTTTGGTGGATTCCTAGAGGGTCTGATGGGCCAGTTGTTGACCAAGGAAGTGCTGTATGAGCCTCTGAAAGAGCTCTCGACATCAGTGAGTACCTAACGCAAAGAATCATTGTCACACATCGTTTATGTGTTCCAAAAGTTCCCTGGGTATCTGGAAAAGAATGCTGCTACGTTATCGCAGGAAGACAAGACAAGATATGAACAACAGCGCATTTGTGTTGCAAAGATCCTCGCCGTGTTTGATCGCCCTGCGTATGACGACAAAAACGCGGAATCCACGAAAGAGATCATGGATCTTATGAGTGAGGTATGTAACCTTTCTTTTCTCGGACTACCATACGGACATCCTGATATTGTCTTCCACTAGATGCAAACATATGGATCACCACCAGCTGAAATTATGGGCGATCTTCCTCCAGGCTTCGACGGCAACTTCCCAAATCTCAACGACGAGAACTGCGTAATCTCCTAAAATAATGGATCCAATACCACTGACATCGTATTTTCTGTTCACTTGTTTATTAATTATACATACCATTTCTTGTCTTTGAAAATAGGTCAATATTACATTTATTATGAAACATTTCAATGCAAATCTGGGGAAAGTTCATCGTCATCAGTCGGTTGCATTTCATGGTTTATCTTTCTTCCTTCCCTTACTCATACGCTGACTACCTAAGGGTCATAGCAATACAATGCTAAGATCACTACCTGCATTCCCCGGAAGCTTCATGAGGCCAAGGTGCTCATCGACTCAAGAGGCACGACTCAGAGGCTCGGGCATCGGGTGAGCGGAACAGAATCCCACCCGGTCCGGGATTATTAATCATTGTACACGTGACCTTTCTGACCTTGCAGCGACTCCAGGCAAAATGGGAACCTTATAACTGTCCAATACCTCCTCCTCCGCTGGTCGTTCCAGTCTCCCCCATTCTACACATTTTCTCAAAATGCTTCATCTTCGTCGTGTGGCCCAAAAGGTAGGAATAAAATCCAACATTTTTGAGAAATTTTGCTGACTTGTGTTCCCAATTTTTTGGGGAAACATCAGAATGCTACCCGTGTGGGTAAGCGCGCTGTTGGCAGCAGCATGAGGGGGCTCGCGACCTCAGCGGAACCATACGATGTTGTTGTCATTGGAGGAGGTGTGTTGAACGACTTGACTAGTATTGAAAGGGCTTGCTCATCGTTTGCGAAGGTCCGGGAGGATACGTGGCTGCAATCAAGGCTGCTCAGCTTGGACTCCGAGTACGTCATTTTTTTCTACATATAATTTTTTTATTGATTTTTTTTTGTTGGTTATTGGATGATGTAGACTGCTTGCGTTGAGAAGCGCGGTGCGCTCGGCGGGACATGTTTGAACGTTGGCTGTATCCCATCAAAAGCCATGTTGAACAACTCGCATTTGTATCACCAGGCCCAACACGACTTTGCTAGGCGCGGCATCGATGGTATGTAACATGCTCCGGTTCATCCCTACTCCGTCGCCCCCAGTTCTTTTTCTCTTATTCTGTGTTGCTCGCATGGTTACTGATTAATATTCTATCACTATCATTTCTCATGACCTCCCTCGTTGGCATGAACAGTGAGCGAAGTCAAGCTCAACCTCCCCAAGATGCTCGAAGCCAAGACCAACGCCGTCACCGGTCTGACCAAGGGTATTGAGATGCTCTTCCGCCAAAACAAGGTGGATTATATCAAAGGAACCGCATCCTTTGTGTCCTCCACCAAGCTCGCCATCGAACCTATTGACTCGTCATCGGCTGCTTCTGAGATCGAGGCCAAGAACATCGTCATTGCTACCGGATCGGAGGTCGCGCCCTTCCCTGGTGGTGCTATTGAGATTGATGAAGAGCAGATTGTGAGCTCGACGGGTGCTTTGGAGCTTAAGCAGGTTCCAGGAAAGATGGTCGTTATTGGTGGTGGTATCATCGGACTTGAGATGGGTTCCGTTTGGAGTCGACTCGGTGCTGAGGTCACTGTTGTTGAGTTCTTGAACGGAATTGGTGGTGCTGGTATTGATGAGGAGATTGCGTATGTTTTTTTTCTTTATCTTTTATTGGGATGAGCAGGGAGCTGATGATTTCTGGTTTGAAATTTTAGCAAGAACTTCCAGCGAACACTGACCAAGCAGGGTCTCAAGTTCAAGCTCAACACCAAGGTGTTGTCCGCTGAGAAGAAGGACGGCAAGGTCTATCTACAGGCAGAGTCTGCCAAGGATGGAAAGGCCGAGACAGTACGTGTTCTTCTCGCCTATTTGCTCCAAACCTAGCTAACAGAGCCCGCATAGCTCGAAGCCGATGTCGTTCTCGTTGCTGTTGGTCGTAGACCATACACCCAAGGCCTCAACCTTGAGGCTGCCGGTGTCGAAATCGACAACAAGGGCCGTGTCGTCATCGATGACCAGTTCACCACCAGCGTGAAGAACATCAAGTGCATCGGTGATGTCACTTTCGGACCCATGTTGGCCCACAAGGCTGAAGAAGAAGGTACGAACTCTTGATCCAAGTCAACCTGTAAATTTATTTTGTCTCTAACCCTTCACTCTTTTCGTATAGGTATTGCCGCTGTCGAGTTCCTCAAGTCTGGCCACGGTCACGTCAACTACGCTGCCATCCCCTCTGTTGTCTACACACACCCCGAAGTTGCCTGGGTGGGCAAGACCGAGCAGGACCTCAAATCCGAAGGCGTCAAGTACAAGGTTGGCAAATTCAGCTTTGCCGCCAACTCTCGTGCCAAGACCAACCTCGACACTGAGGGCTTTGTCAAGTTCTTGACCGAGGCTGAGACGGACAGGATTTTGGGTGTTCATATTATTGGACCTAATGCTGGAGAGATGATTGCTGAGGGTGTGCTTGCTCTTGAGTATGGTGCTAGTGCTGAGGATGTGGCGAGGACAACGCATGCTCATGTATGTTTTTGTTTTGATTATCTTGTGATGGTTTCTGAAACGGTGCTGACTTTTCCCCTTTCTCTCAAATAGCCTACATTGAGTGAAGCCTTCAAGGAGGCTGCCATGGCCGCCTATGGCAAGCCCATCCACATGTAAACGTCGCCAACACCCCATCCATATCGTTACCCCACCTCACCAGTGACCACCGGGCTTTTTTCAACTCTTTTCATTGTGGACGGTGGAGTAAAATGGAATTACCATACCAGTGCCTTCATACCATAGACTATATCTCTACGTCCTCCATGATTTTTTTCTTTTTCGTCACTTATGTCAATTTAGCATATTTCTAATATAACCAGTCCTATATGCGCAATCGTTTTGGAGGAACGTCACCGTGACATAGATATACATTATACCAACATTATACGTTGCGAGTCGTACACGTCTCTGCTTACAGGATTTCAATTTTTCCTCCACGCCGTCACTGTCGACGCAAACCCATTCAAGTTGTCTTTTTGGTCGATTTTGCCCACCCCGTTTACGCTCAACATGGCTGTCGAGGCGACTGTGGATAAACTGTAAATCTCGACGTCCTTTTGAGACTCTTTGTCAATGTTGAAGATTTGTGCTTGACAGTTGCGAGTGTTTATGCAGTCTTGTGAGTAATTCTATAGCATGAGAGATGAAGAACAATTTTTAATATTGAATGTCGGATATTGTCTGGACATTGGTGAAAAGTACTTACGACGAAGAAGCTGTATAATCCAGCTCCGTATATGAGAATATCCTTAGATTTCTCGATGTTGACGGCCCATGATGAGGCGTTGGAAGCGTAGGGCTGGGGATCGTTGTACCTTGTATCAATGCTAAACGGTGTAGGCGCAGCGGGTTGGGGTTGGTAGTATGGCTAAATGGATGTTAAAAGGTTATTTAGGCATTAGTCAAGAATAACACCATTGAGAAGATGAAGCAAGGAGGAATGTACGCACACTTTCGGTTTGTATCAATCCCATGTAATGATTATTTGCACCGACGAGGTTGTATTGATATAACACGAAATGTTCAGCTGAATTTTGGGGTGACGTTGTTAGTGTTCCGAAATCCGCAGACCCGAATCCACTCACAAGCTAAAGGAGCGTTAGAAACACTGACAACAACGACAATTTTGATATGTGCTTACCAGTACCAATCATCCATACAGGGCCTTTGGATTCCGAAAGAATACCACGTCCAGCATAGGCGCTCAACCTCTTTTCTCCGGGAAGATCCAGGTCGTGATCAGCGAGCCATACCCAGGTTCCCTGTCGTCAGCCATGGTTAATCTACCTGAGCGGATGATATCCACGATAAATTTACCTCAAAATAACCAGTCGCTGACTCGGTTATGTGGAGACTGAGGAAGGCGGCCATGCATGAATCATAAGGGCCGGTATTATTCGTTGGGCATGCATCGGATTGCAAATTAGTACCTGCGCCTAACAAAGACGTCAGCACTCAGTCTTCAGATTGTTCTGAAAGGACGAGAAGAGGACGAACTTCCAGCAATCCTGATCCATGATAATACTATTAGTTCAAATTGCGTAAATTGTAAACTAAAACACAGACCTGATATGTGAGTCCCACATCCCGGAACCAGCTTGAACACCATGCGGATCAGCGACGTTCCATTCCACCACTATAGCACCTGCAGCTATAATTCGCCCAAACGTCAGCCTTAGACGTCGTCCACAATCAAATAAATGCAAACCTGGTCCTACTGTGGTAAAGACCACATCTGTGATTTCAGTGATACCACAAGACCCCTTCTCCCCGACTTTAACCACGACTTTGGGATTATTCATGTCCTGAAATTCAGGGCCTTTTCCAGCAATGGCAGACCACGCCTCTCCAACCAGTCTGGTTCCAGCAGGGATAGTGAGTGTTGAAGAAACGATGTAAAATCCTGCGTCAAGGAAAATGATTTTACACGCTGCAAACTTGAAAATAAATTAGGTATGGTCACCAATATGATATTGTGTAGAAAGGCGTACCTTATCGAACACTGCTTGAAGCGCAGCTGTATCGTCTGTAACACCGTCGCCAGCCGCACCATGATCTCTGACGCTCACAATTTGGTCGACATCGTAGTCTTCGTACTGGGGATGACCACGTCCGACAATATTGCCACTCTTGTGAAGGAGAACGTCTGGCTTGTGGATAGACGGGATGTCCCCTTGCACAAATTTCCCTTTGGACCCGTTATACACGTTTCCTTGAACCCATGTATCGATCGTTTGCGGCGTTTCAGGCGCGGATGTACCAGGGAGAACGACAGCACCGCCGACAACTCCAACAGCAACAGGTACGTTGTTGAGCTTGATGTTATTGAGGATGAGAGAGCCGTCAAGCTTGTTGTTACTGGGTTGGGACGTTCTAATGAAGATAGGCGTATCGGTGATTGCGGCGTCGATGATTGCTTGGGCACCAGTAGTCTGGCAATCTCTGTTAATAAATTATCGTGTGTTGGAGAGCGTGGTCATTTACTTGTCCGTTTGAACTTCCTTGTTGAATATCAAATCCAACACCGCAGTCGTTGATCTTGAGGTCTTGGTATGTCCATCCTGAAAGAATTGAATATTAGAAAATAGACCTATAGTGCAGTCAGGACGAATCTTATTACCCCAGTTCCAGACACTAAACACTCCCGTTTGAGCATTATTAATCGTGATATTTCGAACTGTATATCTTCAATGCCTTTAATATGTTTTCCCGCTGATTGAGGGCAAGAATATGACGAACTGTTGATTTCCACCCCAGATTCCAAACTTTCCGCCGTAGAATACCAAATCGCCCATGAATCCAGAGCTGCCGTTCTCCATCCATATACCTAAATATTGTTCAGAGATCATACGTAGACTAAGGAGAGTTTGATACCTTGGTGAGCGGTGTTCGGTGCATTGGACATCATGAAAACGATGTTGATAAGTGAGGTCGCTTGTGCAACCTGCCAGTGAATCCCTGTACCCTGTGACTTTTCAGGTGGAACTCTACGAATAAACCATTGGAATTATCAGTCATCTGAATCCAGAGCAAATGATATTTTCTTACTGAGTGACGTCAATAATGAAATTCCGAATCGAACGATGGCTGAAGATGGATGTCAGTTGCAAGGCCAATCAACGTTTCTTCGCGACTTACAAGTTGTTCGTCGCGCCAAAGTACTGCGCTCCACCGCCCCCGGGAATATATGGATTCGCGTCTGCGTATTTCAAATTCATTTTAATGGACCAATAGTCGCGTAGAGAGAACACCGACCAATAACAGCCATGTCATCAAAGGAAGGGGCAGCCAGCAACGTAGGAGGTGTTTTTGCATCCCCAATCAACTGGGTATAATAATAGGGAACAATCGGAGCAGAAACAAGATAGGTTCTGGGACCTGTATGTAAGAATATACCCGCAAGACGAGAATTAAGAAGGACTAACCCCTTCGGAAAGTAGATCACTGCTGGTGAGACGCTGAAGACCAACAGAGTCTTTCAGCTACTATTGAGTCGCCATTCAGTGAAATTGTGCTCACGTCGATGAATGACACGTTCCTCCACCACATGTACCCTGAAAGGTAATTGCAGCACTAGTAAAAGAGACCCAGTTCAGAATTTGGTTGACGAGTTATAGTGGCTCCAAAGCCCGAAAGAGCCCTCACTTGATTGCAGCGGCGTCGTCGTGGACACCGTCTCCTACAGCTCCAAAATCCTATCCAATCCCAAAGCAAAACACGCGTCTTCAGAGCCATTCCAGCTCCAGCACAAAATAAACGCTCACCTTAACATTCCTAAAAACCTGATACTCCTTCCCATTAGGGTTAAACGGAGAAATACCCTGATGCTTGATCCTCTCCATCCAAAACGGTGCATCGGGATGAGCAGTACCTCTGCTCAATTCCGATTTCTGTCCAGATCCACATGTGTTCATGGTGTTATTCTTTGACGTATGCCTGCCAGAGCCAGGCTGTTTCTTGTGGTGGTGGTGTCCATTTGTAAGAGCCAACAATGAGAACACGAAAAGCGTTGACGCAAGGCGTGACCTCATTCCGAAAATAGGAGCCGGTCCTGTTGTCTATATTTGTCAAACGAGGTAATAGGGGTATTTTGCCAAGGGTTGTCTGCAAATCAATGGTGTAGCGCCTCGATTGAGTCCGAAAGTCGAAAGAGGGGGAAAACTTTGCTAGTCGAGCGCTTTATATTAGGTATAAGGCACTAGGGTTTTTATGAACGTTCGAAAAAGTAGCATGTTTGGTAGGTTGCGCGGATGATCAGAAGCTGGTGCTAATTATAAGGGCTGCCGAGCTTATACTTGACACTTCGTTCGAGCATGTATTTCGAGAAGCAAGCACGATGCGTTGAATGCTGCGATTTCCATGGATGCATTGCATGTGGATCTGTGGATCCATTCAAGAAAAGGTTTACACGGTATAGGCACAGTATCTGCTTATTATCGCGAAAGCGTGAACGGATTGAATCGTCCCGACGACATGAAAGTAAAATAAAAGTTCATCGATATCATTAATTGTGCGTGCTACTATACAGTGACATCCATAATACATACAACATTAGCAACAGCAAGGTAATAAAACATGCACGAAGCGAAGAATCTCCACAGAGATCTCCACTACAACTTCTAAAATCATGAATAGGAAGATAAAAGTGTCTATAGCCAATCCAGCCTTTCTTGCCATTCATCGGAGGCAAGACTGGGCATCTACCATCGTCTAATGCCTGTCGTGATCTTCATGCGAAATCTCACATGGGGCGCTAGAGTCTTCATAAGTCGTTGGCACCATGTGCGTTCGTATCCGCCAAAACGATGGAGGGTATGCGGCGTATGCCTAAGCGATCTCGCTCGCTACTGCGTCACACCCAGCTTGTTCGGCGAGAGATGAGGATGGTGATGGTCGGGATACGAATGTATCTGCAGACTTTCCTCCACCTCTTCATTCGCCATACCCTCCTCATTCGGTATATCCTCTGACGGCGGACGTTCAATTGCAGGGCTTCCAGATTGCCGCTGCTGCGGCTTGTGTGCATATCGACTGCTCAGACGAATCCGTCTACCATATTTCCAGAACAGAATGGGACTAATCAAACACAAAACAAGAAGGTCAATCGAACGATACCTATCTCACGCGTAAAAATAACCTACGCTGGACATCCGAGGCCGATCGAAACACATGCAAGGATCGTGTCGCCCTTGCCATATCCTAGGCGTTCGTACATGATGGGTGCAAACAATGGGAACCCAAATCCTGCTAGTGAACGCAAAAAAGAGACAGCGGCGAGGGCTATACAAAGATAGCCTCAATATCAAAGCAAGTCTACATAACAATCAAAGGCGTGGCGTACCAGATGCAGCGTGAAGAGTAAACGAATCAACAACGTAGGTTTGGATAGCTTGGAAGTTCAATATAAGCCCAGCACCAACACAAGCAATGCCCTGAAATATGATGAGAAACAATGACAGAAAAATGCGAAATAGCAACGCACGATATCCGTAGCGATCCAATGCAAATGATGCTCTGCAGACCAACCCGCCAGTAGCACACCAAACGGCATGAGAATCGTTCCAGGAAGCATAGAAGCTTTGACGAAAATGAGCTTCTCTTTGTTTCGTGTAACAGAACGAGTGAACACATACGTAATCTGAACTCGGGCTCTCCAACACCATTGTTCTTCTTCTTGAAATGCCTGTAAAGAGCATCCAGAGCCCTGGCATTGACTTGCGAAGCCACGAACAATCCTATCCCAAGAGCAATATAATGCAACCCTCCAACGCCAACATCTTCGTGGTAAATATCCTTGAAGATGGCAGGGATCGTCGTTAAAAACACTATAGGAAGAATAGATAAATATCAGCAATCATCATAACCGTTTATACAAATTATTTGAAAGCCTACGGTAAAACACTCCATAGAGATAGGCCATAAATATTCCAAGAAGCTGCACGATAGGCTCATAATAGAAGAGCATAAAGGGTCGTGTAAGCGCCTTCTTGAAAATTGACCGCCAACTGAAAAGAGTCTCAATCACCATTCTAGAAAGATGATTGCAGGAAAGCTGTACGTACTGTCTATCTTCTTTGGCTGCATAAACCGACGTCACTCGTTTGTATGGGCTTTTCTCTGGGTCAAGTTCCTTCTCCATCTTCTGAGCCTTTTGTTGCAGGAGATATGGCGCGAATGCTAAAATATAGTGAGACAAGGAAAGACTATCAGCACGGACATAGTCGTACTTTCTTTTAAGTAGAAAAATCCAAGTATTTGAATGATAACATCGACGATACTTGATGACCAGAACTAGCAGAATAGTGAAATTCAAGTCGTCAGAGAAAGAAGGCATATTTCTTACCACCCATCGCCACGTTGATCTTTCCGCAATCCTACTTATGGTTCAGCACAACTTGCAGTGAAGCATGTTCTGGAAGCACTCACCATCCACCACAAACTGGGCCGACCACGGGTCCTAGAAGGGGTGCTAAAGAGTAGATAGCGATCGCCTTTCCTCTCTCCTCTGGATGCCAAGTATCACCCAAAACACCTCCACCTATGGCTAAGGGCGCACTCCCACCCAGCCCAGCAAGAAATCGAAATGCGATCAACTGGTTTTTGTTCTTCGCGAATCCACATCCAAGATTCCACGCTGTACGAAAACGATGAGAAGAAAAATAAACGAATAAACAATGAACACATACCCAGATAAAATAAATTTGCCAGTTGAAGAACTCGCGAACGACCATAGATTTCACTTAGTGGTCCAAGAATCTAAATTTGAAAATAACCATCAAATTCGGGAACATTCTCCGAAACTGTGCAAACCCACCAATGGGCCAAATCCTGAAAAGTGGACTAGGTCAGAATTACCAAGCAATGGAATCCTTGAGAAAAGCGCACCATATGCCAACACAAACACTGAAGTCGTCATAGCTATCACCACCGTACTTGTGATCGCAAACTCTCTGGCTATTTGTTCCGACGCTGGTGCGACCATAGACGACGACACGGGACTGATAAAAGTGAAGGCCGACACAATCAGAGTAGCTGCCCATTTTTCGCGATACGTCCAGCTTGAGTTCAAGTCTTATAAACGGTGGTTGCACATGTAGAGTGGTGTAATTACTCACTTTTTCGGGTTCGCTTTATCGTTTGGGCCATCCCAATCCACCACTAAAACATCTCCTTCACTGTCGTGCGAGCTCTCATCCGATGCTACTGTGGGCGTATCCGTAGGACTTGTTAGAGATCGAGGACCTTGCTGACTCTCGAGGTCTACCTCAGCAGACGATGGAACTCCCGAGCCATTCTTCTCTCCAAACACCACAGAATTGGTTGGGTTGGGGGACTGTACACTTGTCGTTGACGTATGGGTCATAAATGAAAATATAACGGGTGCTGTTCAGAAACAGCCGGTTTGCGTATATAAGTGGAACCAGAGTTTTGATGTGATTGTTTTCGCCAGGCAGGGTGCGTTTTAACCGGTCTCGCTGACTAGTTAAAAATGACGGAGATGGAGGCAGGTGCGTGCCTTGACAATGGCGTTCCCACTGTGGAGGTTACATATGACGATAAAAGAGCACCTTTGGCCGCATCTGCCGAAGGAGAGACATACGGATCTGCTTCCATGAGACAAAAATATCCACGGCATGGATCCGGCTATCTATCCGATCGCGTCCTCGACATAAATAGCGTCCACAGTTCATACCTCCTTACTGCAGCCTGTGGAAGTAGTTTGGTATGTTGCGTGTCTAACCGGCAAGGTTAGGTGCTCAGCTTAACTAAGTGGTTCTAAGAATAAAGTTCAATACACGACTTTAAGGAAATGTAGACTTACTGAGTGTATGTAGTTGAGGCCGCTGAGCTGAAAAAGGAGCTTCAGGGCCATTAATATAATGAACTTAGATGGTGGATTGAATGCAAGGGTCTGATATCAAGCCGGTAAGATTCTATCCAGAGCATGCGTGTAGTATACATAAAGTCAAGCAACAGCGTGACAGTGACCACATACCATCAAGCAGTTGTGACTGTCATTCTCGCCGTGTTGCCCGTTCCCTCCACGAGCGCCGACAGGCCAGGGCATCCATATCATACTTAAGGATTAAGGACTGCTTTAAGAGAGTGCCTATCAATTATTCTTTTGACGAGGTAAGCTTCTTCGAATGGAAAATATAGTCATAAATCTGACTCTCGAATCACTACTATAGAGGGGTGTGGATCTTCGACTCAGAGGCGGATTCAAAGTTCATAAGAGTTCGAATTCATGATGCCACCCAGGAAGGACTCAGGTGCAAAAATTTACCAGTGAGATATCATCTTGATACCCATCAACTCGCTGACACAGTTTACATGTGGCGAACAGTGTGAGCTGACCCTTGTTGATATATTGGATACTATATATTACTACATGGGCAATCCATCTCGACTCTCTGTTACAGTGGGTAACCGTAATACGACTCGCCCTGGTTATCCAATAGACATCGAAGTGCATTCTCGAACGGTGCTTCCCATTCCATAACCCAACTGCTGATACATTTCGGGTAAAAACAACGGTCCGGTAAAGCCTTCGAGGGGGCGAAGGAATAAAACAGCGGCGAGTGCTGGGAAGTCGAATTCAGATGCGACATATTAGAAGCAGAGTAAACTGTACATGCAAATGAATCGACGACATAAGTCTAGTAGCTTCTGAATCTAATGTCAATAACCGTCACGAATGGTTATGTTTCGAGGTATCAAGGTCAATTTAAGACGACAAGATGAAGGACCCTGTCATAGCCACTTATTAGGGCCACGTGGTAGGTTCCGTTGCCATGCTCGAGCAAATCAACATTACCTTCCAACCATCTCCTGCAGCTGCAGAGCAACTCAAGGCCTGAACGTTGGTCATTGAACGTCGTTGAGCGCTTGAACCTCGATGAACTCAATCAAAGATTTCGGACCTATATTTCCGCTGGAGATATTCAGCATCATCATCGAATTTATGGGAAGACGAACGATGCCGCTTGCCCCTCTTGAAAGGGATCAGATCAAGGCTCTGTACGCATTCTCTCTCTCCTGCAAATCCATTTTACCACTCTGCAGACCCCACATCTTCAAGACCGTCGTCGTGGGTTTCGAGATTGGGCGTGAAGCACGGGTAGACAGGCTTATCCAACTACTGGACTACCAACCTTCGCTCAAGACGTACATTCGCCATCTCGTCCTGGGCTTATTGGATCCCGACTATGTATGGCCTCCCCATGACCTCGATTCAATCATTCGTCTAGATTACTTCAACTTCCACACATTGCTCGACCTTCCGGCCTTGGATACCATAACATCGCTGCTGCCAGGGTCAAGCGTGAACTTTCAAACAATGTTTTTATTCACAATTGGCTATCACTTCGACTTCTGCAGCAGGGTTATTTTCTCATACTCCGACAAGAAGGCTCTCCGAAACCTGATCATAAAAGGCAAACACGACTTTCCCTTTTGGAAAATCAAGGAAGGCGCACGAGATACTCTGCACACGCTGCGTTTGAATCGATGTTCGTCTCCCAACGTGTGCTTACCTGCTCTCAAACACCTCTCACTAAAGAATATGACTCTCGATCTCGATTGCTTCGACCTATTTCCGAACATCGAAGAGCTGGAGCTTCAAGGTGTGGCAGTCTACCCCTTGACAGCCTTCGGTGACGCGGGTGGGGCGGACACTGAATCTTTGCATGGGCAAGCATCCAGATTAACGTCGTTGACTATCGAGCAAGACAACCTTCATCAATCATCAGTCGAATTCAACAGTTCTGTTCACACACTCATTGGCTTCATTCGGAACACTGCCCGAAAATGCGACGCTCCCCCATTTCCGAGCCTGCAATCGGTGGCAATGACCTTGAACTCATCACCGGAGCTCTTGGAGCTGATTGAAGACCTGGTCAAGGATTCGCCTTTGCTCAAAGACTTCACTTTTCAAGGTATGTCAACACATCCGATCATTCGTTAATTCTACGCTCACTGCATACTCCACATGTTTCACGATTAGTTCCCCCAATCTTGCCCCTCACAGCGAAAGACTTGATTATCGGACTAAAAAAGGCCCAACACTCCCTTTCGTTGAGGTGCCTGCCTCCCGTCTCAGCTGCCAACAAAGATCGACAGTATACAGATAGGGGCATTTCTTTCCTTTTGGACAACATGTTCATGGATCCAGGCTGGTATTCTGCTTCGCATATCCTACACCACGAAACGTTGAGCGTTCCTGTGGCGAGCGTTCATGAAGAGTCGGACGACACGGAATCCTCGAATGTCGATTCCTTTATGGAATTGTGGACGAAGATTATTTCCTTGTTTCGACGCGTGCGGGACTCAAAATGGCCCGGAGAGTTGGGTTCAGGAAGTGAATGGCCGAAAGAAGTGGATCTGTACGCAATAAACTGGTCTTTCGTCGAGAATAGTGAGGCTTTGAACGCTGAAGCCAAGCTTGAAGATATGGTTGGGGAACTTGGTGATGGAAGATCGATTGGGACGGTTGGGGGCGTTTTTCTCAAGGACGTTGATGATCCTGAGGCGTCGTCGGCAGCTATCGTATTGTTGATGGTTTAGCGTGGCAATAGTTGCCAATGATGGTTATCCGTCTTCGAATGTACAGTTTAACTTCGTCGCTTTATGCCTTTACAAAATCGATCGAAGCATGGGACATATTGCATGGCCGCATTCAACTTCAGCACTGCTAACTTGTTTACAGATCTGGTTAGGCATGTGAATTTGTAAAAGATCCATTGAGTTGATAAGATAGCATTGAAAGTCGTAAATTTAAACCCTCTAGATGATAGTAGATCTGTCATAGCCACTGACGGCCACGTGTGGTTTTGTCTTTCGACACGTCTCATCGCCTTGTTTAATAAACCACCATCTTCAAATCGTATACTCAAGTCTCGAAGCCTGAAGCTTCAGGTAGACCCTTAATGGACCCCATCAAAGTATGCGAACCCGTATTTCCGCTGGAGATCTTCAGTCTCATCATCGATCTGATTGGGCGACGAACAATACCGCGAGCTCCTCTTGAGAAGGAGCAGATGACGACCTTGTACGCTTTCGCTCTCACCTGCAAATCCATCCTACCGCTCTGCAGAGCACACATATTCGATACTGCGGCCGCGGATCACGCGTTGACAACCTGATTCACCTGCTGGACTCCCAACCATCCCTCAAAATCTATATTCACCATCTAGTTCTGGGCATACCAGTCCTAGATTATGCTTGGCCACCCAATAGTGCCGAATTAATTATTGCTCTGCAAGATCTCAACATTCAAACATTACTCGAAATTCCTGCCGTGGATACGATAACCTGTCTCATGCCCAGTTTTTACCCTTTGGCCTTCAGCTTGGATGATCCAGCTGATATTTGCTGCAAGATCACTGAGCACTACTCTAGGCAGGGAAAACTACGGTTCTTGACAGTAAAAGAAAGACATGACCTCTTCTACCCCGCCCCGGGTGCAGTGCACCACTCGTCGACCATTCTCCACACATTGCGCGTGCAACGATGTGGGTTACCTGGAATCACCTTTCCCGCTCTCAAACACCTTTCAATGAGGCAATCGGTACTGTTGGTGTCGAGATTAAATCTATTTCCGAATCTCGAGGAGTTAGAACTGCTGGGCACAAGTGTTCTTTCATATCATGATGGCCCGTTTAACGGTCAGAGATTGTCTAAATCCCTCAGATTGAAGAGCCTGCATATTGAACAAATTGGCCTTCAAGATGTATTCCACGATTTCAACAGATCTGCGCAGATTATCGTGGGGTTCCTTCGCTCTAGTGCGAGGCACTTTGGTGTTGAACCATTTGCACATCTTCAGTCACTGGCAGTCACTCTTAACTCGTCGCCAAAGCTTCTAGAACTCGTCGAAGAGATTATCAAGGACTCTCCTACACTTCGAGAGTTTGTGTTTCAGAGTATGTCAGTTAACATTACAAATTAAAACATCAATCTCACCGCCCTCCTTCTGATAGCTTCTCCGAATCAAACCCTTGCCGCGCCTGACTTAATCGCTGGCATACGGAACGCGAATCATTCACTTTTGTTATCCTGCCTGCCATCTATCTTCGTAGCCCAACAGGATCTTCAGTACGCAGATAGGAGCACTTCATTCCTTATGGACGCTTCTTTGAAGCTTCCTGGTTGGTATTCTGTCACGCACGTCCTCCAACAGAAGATACCGTCACAGACTGAAACAGATCCTGTTGGGGAAGATGCTGCTTTGGTCAATTCTAGCTCCTTCATGAGCTTATGGACCCAAGTTGTATCCCTGTTTCAATGTCTGATGGGTCCAGGACGGGCTTGGCTGAAAGACGTGCATCTCTGCATAATAGACTGGTCATTCAAGGAGATCTGTCAACGTCCGAAAACTCCGAATGAGATCGAGGACATAATTTTAGGAAAAGATAGAAAAATGGGAGTTATTACGAGTGTGTATCTCAACAATTTTCGGGATCCAGACACGTCCAGGGCGACTATAGTTTTCTTATTGGATGTTGATAGCGTATCAAAGCCACAATAATATAAGAGCAAAAGTTGTATTTAAATTATGATATCAGGTTGAATACTATTATTATCACCTTTCAAGTTATCGTTAATGTTATCAAGATCGCAAAAATAGAAGCATAACTGTTACATACACACGTACGTACTCATTCGAAGCTAAGGATAAAAGAAGAGGAAAGCAAATGATCAGAGAAAGGAGCTGGAATTCGAGGATCGGAGATCATTTGATCGACACCGAGCCGGTGAGCGCTGTGAGCGGCGAAGCAACCTGGCAAGGAGAAGGAGAGATCTGCGTGGGACCCCAGTCTCTGGATGGATAGACTCGTCGTCGCTTGTAGCGTTTGGCGTTGTTGTTGATGTTGATGTTGCCGAATTCTTGCTCTTCGTGTTCGAAGCAGTTTTAGCTTCCAGACGACGTCGGTCCTTCTCACCAATGAGTCGATCTACTACCCTGGCATAGTCAGCGATGAACTGAGCATCGAATCGACAAGGGTGTTTGCAGTCGAATTTTGAGTTGGGGTTCTCAGCGTATGCCTTTTCCCATTCCTCATGTACGTCCCTGTGCTTAGAGACACAATGTTTCTTCCAAGCCACAAGGTCGTAATGGGTGTTCTTGCGAATGTCACAGAGGATGTACTCAGGACACAGAACCCCACTCCTCCACTTCACGCACATCAGGCAGAAGATGAATCTTCCTTGAGGGCCAATGAGCCCTGCAAACGGATGGGAGGTCAGGTAGTGAAGTTTGTCGGCTTTGGTTTTGTAGCCACGTCGAATTCGAGTTTTGCGGGGACTGATCGTCGGGTGATCCGGATCCATATCATCGGCAGAAGTAAACCGTGCGTCACGGGGAGCCTGAAAGGCATTTGGATCAAGCGCGATGCGCTGTGTTGTGGTCGACATTGTAAACAAGGAGAATTATGTATGTAAAAGTGTGGAGAAATTGACGCAATGGCAAAGTTGGAATGGGGTGCCCGAAGTGTGAAGCTGGAAATACAAAGACTAATCATTTATACCCCTTCCGCGCCTCCGCTGATTCGTTCCTATCGTGTCAGATGTGTGCGCTGCTAGTGAAAAGAGTCATAACCTAATTAGTATATTCTCCTTATATAGTTCGATGCTATATTGCATGCAGACACATGTAGGGAAGAAGCACAGACATTAAGTATCTCATGATGTCCGACGTCAGGCGCAAAACTCCGCGTTTATTTGTTCGTCCCAAATATTTATGGCGTCGCCTGAGGGCAGATGCCTCGTCCCCTAAGCTCCTGAACCTTACGCCCGCACTAGCAGTGTTGTTGCATCCGTTTCTCGACCATAGTTGGAGTTGTTGAGCCTTGATTCCAGCCAAGGGCCTCATGAAAAAGCTGCAAAGACTGAATGGATTACCACCATGTGTGTGTGCAATTACTCACAATGAGATAAACAAACGAAGCACTGTCAAAGTGCAGTGAAGATAAGGGAGTGGAAAGTTCCGGATCGGAGTTACAATCCTAAAATCACCAAAAAAGGCTCGATGTTGACGAATGCGATCACTTGCGGCGAACATGAGGCTTGTCTTCTATGAGTATTAATACTATGTATGTGGGATGCAGTCCCACAGCCATTCAATGCTGACTGTAAAATTTACTATATTTGGTGTGCCCCCAGGGGCTATTCGCCGAAGTTTGCGCTGCCAGAGTACTGGTAATTTAGATCGATTGTCAGTGTCACACATGTATGTACGAGGCCGCGTCTCATAACTTGTAATCTGTATTCTTTCGGCGACTCAAAATTTAGTCTTGGACACGGAAAACGATCGTTAATTCACAGGCGCAGCACAAATGCTCGAGCTCAAGGTCAGCTTGAAGGTCTATACCTGTGTGTCGTACGCTTGTTGTACGCTCCAGTGTACATCACATATGGTGAAATTCGACGCTGAAAGCATTAAATGGCAGTGTAAGAAGGGGTAGAGAGTAAGTATCTGAGTCTCGCATTACCAGCTTTGAGCACACTCCATTTGCGAGGGATTAACAGGTCAAAACATTAATGATATTGCACATATTACACGGCAATGCCGTGGTGTTATTTTGATACATGGAAGACAACTTTGCACGAACTTCACGCTGAGAAGAGGTCCTCTTGAGTGCTATAAAACGAAATAAACTTGGGTAAAAACAATTCAGAAAATTCACAACCCTCTCTCAACTTCCTTCGAATATCAACACGTTACACTTCCATGGGACGATGATGAGCGCAGTACGGTAAGTGTCTAAAATCAAAATAAAGTCAA